>JALLPI010000995.1:0-14180 GCA_036939935.1 Cyclotella atomus
TGGGGGAAAGATCTGATCTAGAATTTTTAAATTGATCTAGAAATAAGTCCCATGGAGATTGCATGATGGTCAAATTGAGCGGAGTCGGCCATTTTTCTTAGACGCCCCTTAGACAAACCCTTGCCACATCATGTTACGTCAGATGTCGCGACTCGGATGTTCTTTGTCCTTAGAAGCCCCTTAGAAGCCGAATTATTTCTCTAAGGGGCGTCTAAGGAATTATTCGGATGCAGCAGTGCAGCAGCAGCAGCAGCAGCAGCAGCGACCAATCAGCGCAGCGACCAAGAGCAGTAGCAGCAGCAGCCAACAGCAGCAGCCAATAGCGTGCTGCTGGTGTCGCTGCTCTGCTGGTGGTGTTGTGCCGTTGGTTGAGCTGCTTGCTGGTGGTGCTGTTGTGCTCACACAGCTTGATGTTTTTGAATGATATGATTGTTGTTGGCGATGGTGAGTGAATCTCTCTAGTATCTACTAACTCACTCGCAACTCACGCGCATCTCGCATCTAACGCGCATCTAACGTGCATCTCACTCGTGAGATGCCATTTTTTTTTAAAATAATTTCCGCGAAAATTTCAGCGAAATCTCGGTTCATGCAGAGCCTCCCCAACACCTAGAAATTATCCTTCAATTACCCCCCCCCCCCCCCCCCCCAACCCCCCCCCCCCCCCCCCGCCGCAAACCTCCCGCCTCCCGTCTCCGCTCCTACATACATCCCGCACAGCCACAGCACACATCATATAATCATTGGATTGAATACCTATTGACAATCTCACGATGGCAAACAACGGAGACCGAGATAGCTGCATCATGCATTTACCCAACGGCAGGGCTGTGTTGCGGTACTAAAAGTGGAGTGGCCGGTAAAAGAGTTAATTTTTTGTAATTCTTTCAAGATCTTAGCTTGCAAAGCCGATCTTCCGTATTCCTCAGCCTCCCCAACACCCTAAATTATCTTCAACTTGAATTAACCCCCCCCCCCCCCCCCCCAACCCCCCCCCCCCCCCCCCCCCCCCCACCGCAAACCTCCCGCCTCCCGCCTCCACTCCTACATACATCCCGCACAGCCACAGCACACAGCACACAGCACACATCACACAATCATTGGAGAACTATGCAGCCAAGAAGGAGACGAAGAATTTCTCCGCTATAGTAAAGCAGCGTTGGCTCATTGGTTCTCAACGAATTATGACATGTGCAAAACGATTCTGGGCGCAAATCGTAGACTTAATGCAAGTGCTCAACAGCAGCTCGTTATGATTGGGTTTAAGGCAGATAGTGTTGGATTACGGATCCTGTGCAGCTAATGATGGAGCTGACTCCAATCGTACGGCTAGCGCGGTAAACTAATCAGTCGTGACACAAGCTCAATAAAAGTATTTGGTTGACTACTAATTATTGAATTGTGAGCATCGCTCACAATTCATTCAGCTACGGGCTGGGGCTGGGCTATCATTCCGCCTCTCGTCACATCAGCCCAGGACTTTGATTGGCTGTGAATTTGCTCATGCTAAATGTTGGATTGCCTGCCATTTCTATTATTCTTGCATGCAATCCTAATTACTGCCCACTCATTATTGGTCTTACGCCCAACAGATAGTTTGTCTACTAATACTGTTCAGGAAGTATTTGCTGATTGTGTTACTATGAATATGTTGTAGGATGGCTTGACTACGTGAAGGACGAGCTGAAGAAACTGTCACATAATTCAGGATGGATTGGAAGTGGCACTTTAGACAAGCATGATTCTTTTACTCTGATTCCATGTGTGGGCATGTTTAAGCATGAAGCTCCAGCAAGATTGGCTTTTGAGAGGTAAGTTATTATATGCCTCCTCGAGCTACAAGAAATAACCATATACTGACTGAGTTCTTTACATTATCTATCTATTATAAGACGGTTCTTTCAGGTAGTGGCCGAGTTCATTCAATCGCGAAAGGCTCCGCTGTTGCCATGTAAAGATAGTGCCGAAACAGTTTGCTTGTTAATTGGCAATGCATTTGTATCTATCGCAATGAAATGCCAATAACAGAATGGGAAGCATGCGGCATGCTGAAGGAGTATATTAGATGCATCTATGTAGACGACGAAGTCTATAGGAGTAATATCGAGCGTCTTTGCCAGACTTTGAATATCATTTCAATTGTGTCACGGAAGACCATATTCTCAGCTTCGTTCGTTATCCTAATGGTGTGAATTCAGTTTCTAGGATTCAGATGCTGCCTCAAAATGGCAACGGCCCGAATCTATTTGGTCAGATGCGTTTGGCGCATTTCAGAGCGCAGTATGCGACAACGACTTTACGAAACTTCGTGCTGTGTCTGGGGGTCAAATGGAATCACGTTTGAAGAGATATCTTGCTATCGATACGCTTCCAAGTGCATCCGACATTGCTAGAGTTGCAGCTCCTCTGAACGCCACGGGTACAGATGAAGATGTCTAGAATATTCATATACATACTAACCTACTTAGCATTCCGTTTCCTATATACAATACTGCTTTTAGTTCGTTACTGACTCTATGATGTTTTGTTACTTACTATACCCCACTAAACAAGATTCCCCCAAAGTCGACCCATCATCTAAATGTGATCTTCAGACAGCACAGTACCAATAGTACTCACATTATCACTTGAATTCATTGAATCAGTGACAGACTTGGGCACCGGCATGGGCTCAATAACATCCGGTAAAGACATGCATGAAAAGCAGCTGGCCTTATGATACTGAGGCTCGGTACCAGCTCGAAGTGCATGTACCTTCACCAAGGTTTCACTTACATACTTATTGTAGCTGCGTCTGATCTCACGGTACCAAGCCCAGTACGGAATTCCTTCTGCCTTGAGGAAATGACGAACATTAGAGACACCGTTGAAGTGGAGGAAGCAGCCGATTGCCTGATAAAACAATTAGAACAAAGATTGGTGAGTGTCCTTTCCCATCATTGCCATATGTAATTTATCATCATATCGCACCTCTGGATTGGGTGGATTGTCCTGATGTCCGACCTTCATAATCTTGTTGAATTCAGCGGATTTGAAGTATGCTCGAGTAAGAGGAATGGCATACATCTCCTCTTCGGCAAAGTGCGGAAAAATTGACTCCTTGTAAACATTGAACTCGTGAGACAAACTGCCAATGGTCGTGATGGTATCATCTCCAGTCTTGAGAGACTTGACTATCTCACTAGCCTTATCAAGCTGAGCAAAAATCGCCTCGTGGTCGTCTGTAAGCTTGTCGGGGTACTTAAAACGCTTCATCAATTCTGGCGACAAGATATTGTCTTCGGTGGAGTGATGCTCTTCCATGTTGTAGAGATGGGCAATGAACACATCCTGAATACACTCAACTTCCCATGATTTCAATGTTCCCCTCCTTGCTTTGATGGCCGAAAGAGTGTCTTGGAACTGGATGATCTCGCCACGAAGGGCGTTGTGTACCATCATCCACCCACACTTTTCAGCCGGATAAGGCCAAGTACTTTCCTTATTTGGAGGGAACTTCTTCTCGTCCACAGTGTATCGTGGATCAGTAGGCGAAAAGTTCTTCAAAGATTCGTGGGCTGGAAGTACTTTGGGTTGGGTCATGATGAATGAATAGATCCAGTTGTGATCGGAAGAGTTGCTTTGCAGAGGAGGAAGAAATGATTTTGTGAGATCAAATTACCCTCACAAATCTACCAGAAGCATACGTTCCATGGAATGATCAACCGCGTGTCATTTCTGAGGTGGTGGCGTGACTTTGAGTACCGTATTGCAATGACCAATAATACCGCAGGGCTGAAGGCTGGTGAATTCATTTGTCCCACTTTATTGATGTGTATACTATGGAAAACAAAGATGTTGTGCGTGAACATAAAGCGAAGTCATCGGGCCATTTCTGGGCTTGCACCCTACGAGTCATTTGGTACCATTTCCCCAAGTAGGAACGAGAACACTAATTCTCTGGACGCAGAAGTCTGGTAGCCGCCTGGTAGCCACTGTGAATTCGTTGGAAGCTTGGGTGCCACTCTGATTGACGAGAGGCAATGAATAGTTCTCTATCTACCAAGAGAGCGAGGCGACTGGTGGCTGTCATGGCGTGAATTTGATTACCTTTCCCTCTCATTCTCTTCTTTGGTGCTTCCCGCCATCAATATAGATGTTGTATGCGGCCTCTCCTCCCACTGATCATCTCTCGCCTACCTTGTCGACATGAGCGCCGCAAACCAACCACCAACCACCAGCGCCAACCCCTATCTTGAATTTCAGGCAGGAGTGACAGCCACTCTTCGTTCGTGGTCTGCCTTGAGCACCGGTACGTTCACATCAGTGTGCATTGTGGTGTGATCACATATTAATGTAGAAAGAGATTGCCCACACAAACTAATTTACTCTAGCTGTGCAACACGAATGGGGTGGCTCCGAATCTGCTAGCAAGGCAGAAGATCTTCGATCTAATATCTTTACATTCTTTGACGGATCATCTTCTAATCCAAAAATGCCTCAGGAAGAATTAGAGGACAATTTGCTAGCTTACATGGAAGAAGAATTTGGGGTAGTCTTAGAAGACAACAGTGAACGAGAGATTGCCGGCTTGATTTGTAGAATGTATCAGCAGTGTGGTAGAGGAGATGTCACGTTGGTTAGGGAGGTGATGGAGAAAGTCATGAAGGGACAAGATCAGCTGAATCAGCATGGATTAAAGAGTGTAATTCAAAGTGGGGATGCGGACATGGATGAAAGTAGCAGTGACGAAGAGGAGGGTGACGATGATGAAATGGCTACTAAAGAGCAAAGCAATATACCAGCAGTAAACACCGCACCGCAAAACAACCCTGCATCTCTGGAGGAATACGTCAGTGCGAACTTATTCGGTGGTCCACCGAAGCCGAAGAAAGATTTGCCCCCTCCTCGACAGCTTGGCGAAGCAGAACCTGAAAAGCCTCAGCCCGAATTGGATGATGATGGATTCGCTCCTGTCATGAGAAAGGGCAAAGGCAGAAGATGAGATATTCATATTGAACAGTTGAAAAGCACAATTAAATAGCAAGCTTAGATCCTTGGTGCTATCTAACTTCTTGCTGCTGCCTCAGTTCATGTCTAAATTGTCGAGATTCTTCTTTCATGTCCGCTATGTTCTTATACAATTGTTTTCTGTATTGTGATGCTGTCAGCTGAGTGTTATCATCGATACCAATCTAAAAGAATAAGGCGATGTGTCAATTATCAAGTACATATTGTATATGAATGTATTTATGTGTGCTTACCTTGATTGGTCCGTGAGGATAGACCGATTCTGATTCATCATCATGAAAATCAGCCACATACTCATGTGTTAATGCTGTTTCTGCTGTTCCTCTTTTGGCTGGATCTAATTTGAACACACTTTTGATGAAGTGCTTTGCGCTCTTGGGAAGCTTATGGCATAATTGGCCAAGCTTTACGCTCTGTTTCGCTTTTACATTGTCTATCATTTGTGCTGCAAATGGAGACTGCCATGATTGTATATCTCTAGCCGAAGGATTGCCAGTAACCTCGAATATTTTCTCCAGCTGATTCATTGTTGAAGCACCTGACAACAAAGGTCTGGTGCGGAACATTTCACCCAAAATACAGCCCACTGACCACAGATCCAATCCGACTGTGTACTTCTTTGAGCCCATAAGTATTTCAGGACTTCTATACCATCGTGTTGCAACATAGTCTGTCAGCTCCACATTTTCCCAACTTTCTCCATCCGCAATTGATCGACAAAGCCCAAAATCACAAAGCTTAATCCTACAGTTCGCATCGATAAGAATGTTGCTTGGTTTAATATCGCGATGCAGCAGCTTGGCGCTGTGAATATATTTCAGTGCTTTGAGAAGCTGATAAATGATGAAGCTACAATGAATTGGCTCGAGTATCTTTGCTTTGATGACTTGATTCAAATCTGATTCCAAGTAGTCGAAAGTGATGTACAAATCCTTGTCATTTTCAGCACGTAGGACTCTCTGTATACTAACAATGTTGTCATGAGATAGCGCTTGTAGGTACATCACTTCTCTAAAGGTTCTCTGTGCATCAACATTGCAACGAAATGCCTCAAAGCACTTTTTGAGAGCTACTATTGTACCGCTCTTTCGGTGTTTGGCTTTCCAGACAATGCCGTATGCACCTTGGCCGAGCTTCTGTTCTACATCGTAGCGGCGGAGGACACGTGGATCGATCACATCCGTCATTCCACAGGAAGATAGAGGCTTGTGGTCCCAAACAGGAGCGCAAATGTAGACTAGATCTTTCTCATGGAGAATTTCGCCTGGCTTTTAGTGTTGCAGGATGAAGATGGGACCACCCGTTTTTGGCTCTTGAGGAAAAATAGAAAACTTGGAAACCCTTCTTCAGCACTTAAATGGTTTGAATGAATCATGCGAAAACTACTTGAAAACTGCACACCACCGAGTGTGGAGAGCAAACTGGAAAAGGTAAACTCGCCACTTTCAGACGGTTGCAGCCCAGCACCAGCAGCATTTTCACTTACTGCGATTCTTGCTGCAATCTCGAGTACAAAATGATTGCCGCCACAGCGAGGGACGAGGATCAGCTGATGCTTACTCGCAATGTCATTGAATCTGGCCTCTTCACGTTTGTTAACAAGCAAATGATTGATACTCAAAACAATCTAGAGAAGAGAGAACAAATCGTGCGTGAATCTCTCAAGCAGTTGGAGGAGGCGAAGCAAGCAGCTCCTGCACTGTTTGCCAAGCCTGGAGATTTATTTGAGTGGTTTTGCGACAGTAATGTGTACAATGAGAACTGTGATGTTGAGCCGTGTGTCATTGAATACCTTGGAAGGAACGAGACTGCCCCTATCTCGATTGAGCTGCAACTCGGGGGCATTAACTTTACCAGGAAGAGTCCTGCAATCGGATGGCTTGTGTTTCGGTATGTACGAGGACAGCACATAAATGAGAGAGGCTACGGTATTCGGTATGCTCTTGATGCCTTTCCACAGTGCTTGTACCAGCAGTACAATGATGAAGGCCAAGCAGAGGATGATACTATTTGCATTCCTCCAGCTGTTTGTGGCTTGTTGAGAGCAGTAGTTTGATCCAGAGACGGAACCCAGAGAGAGACCCGTCGCTAAGTCCTTTCCGGTACGTCTAAGAGACTTCAAATATGCCGGTTTCGTCCGGACGCGTTAATAGCAATAATCCGCCTATTTTGACAGGTCATTTCAATCCAGTATGAAATTCCATATCTGCAGTCGTCTCTGCTCACCGCAACGCCCTCATTTCTCATTTCCGCACCATCAACAGCACATCTAAAGCTATTATGAATATGCCACGATCACGACTATCTTCTATCTTATTTCGATCAGCACTTGCCGCACAAGCATCCGTTTCGTCAACATCACTGCTGTGCTCGTTGGCTGGGAAGTCCAGTCTACCTGATGACCCTGAAGATGCGACAGGTTCAATCTTATATCCATCACTTCCTTGGATAGATGATTTGCACAATACAATATCTATCATGTACCTCGGGGGAGCTTGCTGCCCAGGAATACGGAACGGTGTGGTGCAAATGCATCCAGGTGCAGCGCTAGAAAATCCACTCGTTTGCTATTCGGGAGCGGGTGAAATAGCGAGGATATTGAGAGCAAGAAAATCATTGAGTTTAGATAATACCACATCATTACTAGAGTTTTTTTACGTTCAAGCTTCAGATGACAGTATAGTTTCTGGCAAAAGACAGAACTACCATGAGAATTCGAGCGCACCATCAATACAGGTTGTATATCGATTGCAAAAAACGTATGGGAAATTCTTCACAATGAACACAATGCTGAAAGTGACAGTTCAGTGTCAAAATGTAGATCAATGCAGAAAGATAATGTTTCAACTTCCAGAAAGATCCAACGCTGAAGTGCTTGCAACCAGTGGATTGACTAAGAATGTATTGGGTGGCTTCAATGTGGTTAGTTCAGGAGCTGTGTATACTGTGGTTAAAGATATATGGCAGAGATGGTCCACTAAAGCACGCTTGCAAAATGGTAGTGATGAGCCAACACTACCAAAGAATATTAGAGATCCCAGATTTGTTGCTGAAATTGTCCGGATTGAAGAATGCTGGAATGAAGTTGAGTTGATACAGCCTTTCCACCTGTCAAGGCGGATAAATGGACTTGTACTGGGTAGCTTGGCATACTTGCTCAACTGCATTTGATTTGGAAAGTTGGAAGAATAATCACACGGCATGCTTGATGAAGAAGAAGACCCTAACATTTGGCCGAGTAACACATATATCTTCATCTTACTTCTCCATACTTATTGTTGGCAATACTAGATCATGGCTAGATGGAACAAAATAGCAGAAGCAACAACAACATTTGCGCCCATAAACAAAAAGGGTGTAACCTGCAGACCCATAGATGCATCAACACTATCTTGATTAGAAGATTGTGCCTCTGAGATTGTTTTCTTGTTATCAGAGCGTTTATTGCCACCAATAGATCCATTTGAGCGTTGATCGACTCCACCGACTAACCTCACGTCTCCCTGGCCATCTCTTACCACTTGAATAGTTGTAAGTTTGCTTATCCACATGGGAACAACAGCAACATCAGCATGACCCATAGCTTGAAGTTCAGCCGAAACTTGCTCCGTATCGTAGGGAACAAGACCGATTCCGAACAACCCGGAGTCAGGAGATTCGATTTCTGTCTTTTCGTTTCTGTTCTGATAATGTGGGACATTCGCTGCCTCTTGTGGGTCTAGATCAAATTCAATCATGTTCCAAATTGACTGAGCTGTATCACCGATAATCATTGAGCCACCGGCCGACCCGGTGACAATATCGACATTACCATCTTCATCAAATACGATGGTTGGCGACATTGATGATCTCGGGCGCTTGCCGCCTTCTACTCTATTAGCGATGGTTTGGTTGGTTTCTTTGTCAATAGGCTCGAAAGAAAAATCCGTTAGTTCATTGTTTAAGAGAAAGCCATTCACCATGACTGAGTTGCCAAACGAACTTTCAATAGTGGTCGTCATTGAAAGAGCATTACCATATTGATCAACGACAGATATGTGTGCAGTTCCATGTTCTTGATCTGTCAGGAACGAAGACTGTAAAGTACTCGCACCTGGCGGTACTCCTGGTAATCCAAAGCCCATGTCAGTCTTCGTAATAAGAGCAGATCGGTTGATAAGATACTGTTTGTCAATCATGCCTTCGGTTGGTACTTCCACGAAATCACTATCGGCAACATATTGATTTCTATCGGCAAATGCCAGCCGCATCGCTTGAGTATATATGTGAATGTTCTTGGAGTCTAGTGGACCTACATCCTTATCCGTTTGATTGAGATAATCAAGTATTCCCAGAATCTGACCAACTCCAATGCCACCCGATGATGGTGGGCCCATACCGCAAACAGTACGGCCTCTAAAAGGAGCACATACAGCCGGACGCTCGATAACTTGATAGGTTGATAGATCATCCAAGGTCATGTCGCCAGGAATGTTGGCATCATTGGTGACCGCAGTGACAATGTTGTACGCAATGTCACCGTTATAAAAAGCGTCTGCCCCGTCGCTTGCGATTGAGCGCAAAGTATTTGCGTACTCTTGGTTGTATAGAACTTGATCGGGAGACTTCAACAAGCACAAGAAGCTTTCTATTAGAGCACATTGTAATAACGTAAACGAGATAAATCATACTTACTGGTGCAGTGCAGTTCTCTGAAAGAAAGTATTTCTTTGCTGTCAAATCCCGGAAGAAAAGAACACCGTCGCCTGAGCATTCAAATCCAAACATGTCATATAACATTGTAATGTACATGGGTACTGTTTGATGAAATTTGAATCCAGTTTCTGCAAGATCGATCGCATCCTCGAAAAGGTCAGCCCAAGTAATCTTCCCGTATCTTTGATGCATCACTTCCATCAGTCTGGGAACCCCTGGCGCACCAACAGACAATCCACTTTGCCACGCATTCAACCAATCCATACCTTCAAATCGATCTTCTGTTGCTGCGGCTGGAGCAGTCTCTCTGCCATCAAAGGTTGTAGTTGTGTCGGTATCGGCATCATAATAAACTACGAAGGCTCCACCTCCAAGGCCAGAATCTTGAGGCCTTACCAATCCCAACACAGCTTGAGCTGCAATCATAGCATCTACTGCCGAACCGCCGGAGCGAAGTACTGCCTCTCCGGCCTTGGTGGCATCCAAACTGCTTGTAATGATCATATCTTTCGTTTTTGTAACAGCTGTAAGCAAGTCATTGGCGTTTACCTGTGCAATGGTCCACCCAGATAGAATAGACAATGACAATATGCGGTAATATTGTATCAAACGATTCATTGTTGAGTAAGCACAGTCTCGGCGTTTTATGAGCTGAAGATAGAACCACTTCATGGATGAGTGATGGGGTTCTTATCGACACTCAAGAAGATTTCATTTGATCGCAAGACCATTTCATTTGATGGGGTTCTTATTCTCGAAACAGATCGAAACCGCACCAACGCCAAGACGAAAAATTGAGCTCTCCCTCTTCCTCCCGGATGTTTCCAGTACAAAAGGTAATATATTGACTACTAAAGTACATTTACCTTTAATTTAGCAAGAGCACTTTTCCTCCACCTCACCGCCTCCACCGCTGATACACAACAAACAACCGAGTTGCGCACGCTGTTAACAACCCATCTTCCTAACGCAGCAATAAAATGTCGGCTTGGTTAGTAACAAACTATAACTCATGTGCCCTTCGTCAATTCTCTAACGTTCTGCCATATGGTCCGCAATACAGGGGCTCAGGTGGATTCAAATCATGTGATGCACTTCTCAACAGAGTCGAAGAGAATGATGATAAGCTTGTAGAGTTGGTGATCCTTCCAATGAAAACTTTTGGTGGTGCCGAACTTGATAGGTTGTCGAATGCCATCGGTAAGAAACTGATACTACTCATTCCAGATACTTGCAAACATTGCATCACCATAACGCTGTATTGTGTCATCTCATCACCAGCAAGTGGGAAGAACACCAACTTAAAATCAATCAGTGCGTCAGGTCACAGTATACCTACTGATGCACTCAAACGCTTTGGTTCTGCATTGTCTCAACAAACCAAGAAGTTTGATGGAATTGCACATATTGCTATTGGTTCAAGAGATATGGGAGACGAGGGAGTTGTTGCGTTATGTGAAGGCTTGGATGGCTCAAATGGTGGGTTGATTCAGACTTTGGATTTGGGGTGGAAGGAAATGTGAGTTTGCGTTTTGAGATGAGTCTGGTGTCTGAATGCATATCTAACTCTCATTACCATTCGACCATAACTTGTTCAGAGGAATAGATGGTGCATGCAAGATTGGAGCGTCGTTTGCAAAATCTAAACATTTGTCTCATCTTGATCTATCGCGTAATGAAAAAGTTGGATGCCAAGGTATTTCATCGATGTGTGCTGCTGCAAAAAAGTCTACTGAGGGAAGTTGCACACCTTTCAGTGCCTTGAAGCATTTGAACCTATCAGAATGCAACATAAGTGCACCTGGAATCAGGAGCCTAGCTGAATACTTGGGTCAACGCGACATGAATGATGAGCCGTATAAAAGGTTTGAATTGAATCTGAGCTCTAACTCCATCGGGGCAGAAGGGTGTGATTCTATCAAAGTCATGTTGTTTAGACAATCGGTGGGTTCCGTGCTCTCGAAGTTGAAACTTTCTCAATGCTCCGTAGCAGATGTAGGCATTGCAAAACTTTCAGCAGCGGCAAAACTTTGTCCATGTACAGGATTGACTGTTTTGGACATATCAGACAATTCGATCACTCATGTTGGCGCCGAGTCCTTGGCCGATTCATTGTCCAAATGTTGGCCTGACGTGGTAGAACTAAATCTGTCAAAGAATAATATCGGGAGTACAGGAGTGGTCAAACTAATGAAATGCTTGAGGCAACGGAGCGATATCTCTAATGATCATCCCGTGATATCAAATGAAACTGTGATGGTTGTAAAGTCTGTACTCCAAGATGTTGATGCCGACTCTGATTTGAACGGCTCTCTGAAATCTTTGGACCTGACCGAGACTAATTGTGGAATAGAAGGAGCATGTGCAGCCTTGATGAGTGGAGAACTTACAAGCCTACGCCTATTCAACAACAAACTTGGTTCTGACGGATTCTACTCGATTGCTCCATTGCTTCAGGGAGGTCATCCATCAATTGAACATTTAGATCTTGGCGGCAATTCAGCAGATGAAAAATCAGTGGTAGCTTTGCTTGATGCAATTGCGAATGCAGGTGACAATGAAAACAAACTTTCCGTCCTTGAAATCGGTGGAAATGCATTTGGAGATGAGGCTGATGCAGCGCTAAAGAGGATGAAAAAGGTATGGCCTAAGCTTGATGTTGCTTGTGATAAACCTGTTCAGAGAGAAGTGATCGAAGAATGAAGATCTCTCTGATATGGCACCACAAGTAATTGTCCGAATTATACTATTATTTAGAATAGCCACTTTCATGCGGCATTAAAGGTATAGTGATGTTAGACACGAGGACTGGTGTACTTGATATGTTCGGACGGCACGTCCTCAATGACTTTGAAAGTATTGGAATCTTTGCTATCACCCAACATGACAGTATAGTTGAATTTCAACGAGGTGTGGCGCTTCCTACAAACAATGACTTGGCCGGATTTAATGTCTTGGCCAAATAATCCAGAAGGGGAATACATGATTGGTGTTTTCTCCGCATATATTATATCACTCTCTCCATACTGATGAATGGAACCACTTACTGACACATCATAGATCACTTCACAACTTGCATTTGGTTTGACGTATACTTGTGCGCCAATAACTGTTCCTTTCTGGAACGATAGCTGCCCTTTTGAGTTTAAGTTGAGATTGGTCCATACGTTACACCCAACTGGGAATTTCGTACTATGAGTCTGGTCTGGATTTAGTTTGATAACACTGGATGGCATTGTGCGAACTGCAGCAGCAGCAGCAGCAGCAGCAGCAGGTGGTTTTAATTGTTCGGGATCAGGTTGAGGTACATCGCCTTCTTTTTCAGTAAGAATAGATGCCATGTCAGTGTTCACGTTACCATCCTCCACATTGGACACCTCCAACGAATCTGCGAGCTTTGTTTCATTATCAGTAGCTATGTATACCTTGTCAGGTATCTTATCCATTATTTCATGTTCAGAGGCTTCAAAAGTAGTACAGAGAGAATACTCGGCGTCATCTCCATTGATGATTTTAGATGAAGGATTCGCACAAGTCTTGCGGCAAACTTCATGATCAACATGGTAGGCGAATCCTAATTTAGACTTGAATTCTTTGGAACAATATCCGCATATCATTGCCTGTAAATTCTGAGGCGTTGTTGCTCCAGCATTGTCAGATTCACACACCTTGTGAGCTGCATGAGAAAAGAATAAAAGTATGAGTTATGTCTAACTGCTACTGTGGCGACAAACAATACTCACCTACATGATACTCGAACCCACTCTTTGATTTAAACGCCTTATTACAGTGGCTGCACACACGCTCAGTATTTGGTTCTGCTGCAAGGCAACTGAAACTACTTCCGACACTGGCATCTTCCTCGTCTTTGGAAAATTTCGGCTTCTTTACGCGACGTTTATAAGCTTTCAATGCATCACCGAGCAATGCAAATGACTCGGTCGGCTTGCCATCAACAGAAAGATCGTACCATCCAACTTTCTGAGCCCATAAGTCTTCGGAATCCTCGTCTGTAATGTGTTCAATCGCGGTCCATTTCTTGGAGTGATTCTTGATGAACTTTATGGAGAGGTTGTATTCTTCTTTTGAGAAAACAAAGGCCTCCTGTACAGAAGACAGATGATCTCCATCATCGAATCCAATGTCGTAATGGCGGATCGGCCCGTAGCCAAAACCTTTCTTATCAACCACAGTTACATCTGTAACGATTCCCGGCCACCACGTTTGATCTCCTTCATCGTCCCACCATGCGCTCATTACTTCTTCTCCTATCTCAAGAACTGGTTTTTGTACACTTCCTTCATTAGCGCCGCTGCCATACAATGCGTTGCTTCGGTTGCGTTCAGGAGACATAGTCGAACGATTATGTTACGGAGAAATGAAGTTCACGAGCCGAGGAGACCAAAGCCGTCATTGAATTGAGTGTTAGGAGGCTCAGGAGTGTCCTTAACCAAAGATGTCTCAGCCTGTCTTAG
>JALLPI010000996.1:0-12842 GCA_036939935.1 Cyclotella atomus
TTCCGATAAGAATTATTATAGTCGGAATACTGTACCAAAACTCGATCGTAGTGTAAAGGGCAAAGAGCCAGCGGTTGAGAGTTGATGATATAGATGTATGTACCATGCACAAGTCATTGATTTGCGCTGTGGTAATGATGGCTTATGGTGAAGCATCTATCAATGCAAACGTGGAGCTGAATCTATGGCACTCAATGTACAGTTCCAACACAACTAAACCATAGTTGTACCTAAGTACCAACTCTTGCAATAGATATTGTGTGTGTGTGTGTGCAATGAACCTTGCCCATAATATGATGCCATTACAAACTAATAACTTATTGAGGATCAAGACACATCTAAGCTGAGTGCTTAACCAGACAGATACAAATATTATCTAAAGCGCCAGTTGATTTTATTGCCAACAAACTGTCAAGTTAGTAGTTGTGTAGCACACAAGGAGAGTGAATACCAAAAAATACACATTGTAAATGATTATAATGCTCAAATTACTCTGCGTTATTTTGAAGTACACTTCTCTTGATGAATGATGTAATAAAACAAAGTTATGGTGCTGATACAATCCGAACTGTGATCTTCACTTCCCCACTTTCGGTCGAACCTCTCCATCCAAAACATCCCTGACATAAATCTCTTCCCTAGGATGATCTCTCTCTCCTTCCTCAAAAGTATAGCTACTCGCAATGGCAATTTGATCTCCCTCTTCATTAAATGCAATACACGCCACAGATGTAGGCAGCTTGGCAATCGTACTAATCTTCTTCTTGCTATTCCCATCCCACGTAATAACTGTCCCATCTGCTCCACCGGTGGCAAACGTCCCATGCTTATGAAATGTAATTGCATTCACTGGGTAAATTGTATCGGAAATCCGATGGCACTTGAAGGCGTACTTTTTCTTCCCAGAAGCGAAGCCAATGTCATCGAGGTATTCAATGGCAACACGTCCTTCTATAGAACCGACTGCAATGCCCGTGGAATTCGGAAAGAACTTAATACAGCGCGTTTGGTATTTGAGCGAGGATTCTCTATCGAGCAATATGTCCACCGTCCCCGCACCAACAGAAGTACTATTGCGCAAATCAATGAATACATTGCGACGTCCCGAAGTAGCCACCACAGCCACATCACTACTCGATACATCCATATCGAATGCCTTTCCCGGCAACTCTACCAATGCTACACTTTTCGAAGTGCGAACATCCCATAATTGGAACGTCCCGTCCCAACCGGCCGATGCCAACAAAGAGTCGTTTACGATTTTGAGACAGGATACCGCACACTTCATTGGGTCATCGTGGGTATGGCTCCCTATAGATGACAGTGAGTCATTCTTAATGTCGAATTTGTGAATGGTGCCATCGATGCCTCCGCAGTAGACCGAATTGTTATCGGATGAGGCGGAAAGACTTAGGAGAGGGCAGTCGAGAGATTTTTTCACGTGGTCGGTTTTACTTTTTGCGTCGTAGATTCGGACGGTGCCGTCCCAGGAGGAGCAGGCTAGTAAGTTTTGAAGGTATGTTAGGGACGTGATTCCGTCGGATGGCGGGGATGGGAGAGCGGTTGGGATTGGGAGAGGTTGCTCCATTGTTGATTTGTTGAGGGGTTGCGAGTTGGGAGGTGAGTTGTGTTGGGCGGCTCGATGAGGCCCACGGCAGGCTCATTCACGGCCACACTGAAACTTCTCCATTCTCCATCATCTTGCTCCATTAAACGAAGGTCAAGGTCAAGTCAACGAGCTAAAGTCTAACATCATGGCATTATCCGAACCGTTTGTACCCTCCAGCATCGACTCATTCTCCATCCCAATCAAAATCCGACAGCCACAGCACAATAATCTCAAATCAATCATATTTTTCATCCACGGTGGAATATTCACCCACGGTTCCAAAGATTGTCACCCGTCCATAGCCGAAGCATTGGCAGAAACCAATGTAGTCGTCACTGCTTCCTTTCGAAATGGATCCGATGCACCTTGGAAGAGTGGTGTAACAATGAGCGATTTGAAAGATGTTATTGGATGGATTGAGAAGGAGAGAGAAGTCAGAGATGAATGGAGGGGTTTACTGCTTGGGTTGGCTGGTAGTAGCAGTGTAAGTTTTATTCCTGATCATGATCTCTCCTTCACTTTACTTTTGAATCTTTCAGTTCATTATACCAACCTTTGTCGTTGTACCAAAGGGAGGTTTCTTCGCCTTGACTCTCGCTCAATCCCTACCACAATCGACTATCGCATTCTGTATCCCCATCTGTCCGGTTGCCGATCCCTACAAACGAGCATCCTACCTACGATCCTCCATCACGCGCTCTGCAGTTGAAGAAGGCTATGTTTTCGATTCAAACGATGCTCATTCTCCATCTAAGGCGGAAAGTATCTTGGAGACACAGTTGGGATTTTGGGAAGATGACATTACCATGCGTCAGGCTGGTGAGCTATTGAATTCAAGTAAGAATGGAACGCCTACATTGCTGATTATTGGATCTAAAGACAAGAATGTACCGTTTGAAGTCACTAAAGTGATTCAAAGTTGGGCTACAAGAACGATTATTGTTGGAGGAAGAGGTCATGAGCTTTGTGATAGTGTCGAAGAGATTCGTGGGACCTATGATGATTACATCCCAGATTGTATGAAATTTCTGGATCATGTGTGTGAGAAAAGGACTAAAGGATGATGAATTTCAATTGATGCGTACTACTGCAGCTTGGCTCTTTTGGACTTGATTAGATCATGAGTCAGAATATGTGACCTTTGCGATGTTTTATTTACACATAAAGTTTTCAAAAGATAGTATTCAAAATTCACTGCGTGCCTATGCACTTTATTGATCTACATCTGTCGCACAAACATAATGCACCTTTCTATGCTAGCTCCAACTATCTCTTTCAGAGCCGTGTCCCTGCATCTTTAGTTGCTCTTCCATAGCCTTCTGCAACTCTTCTTGCTGTTCTAGAAAAACATTTGCACTTTTGCTCTTCCTCTCGTTTTCTGCCTCGACTAATTCTTCCAACCTTTTTCGAGCTTTACCCAAATAGCTTTTCGATGCGGCATTATTAGGATCCAACTCCAATGCACGCTCATATGCTTCAATCGCTCCTTCAAAATCTTCCAAAAAGAACATGGACAAACCGAGCCTCGCATGTGCCTTTTCGTAATCTGGCTTTAGCTCAATACTCGTCATGCAATCGTCAGCGGCAGCGTCATATTGACCCAGGTAGCAATAAGCGGCGGCACGATTGGAGTAATAAACGTGTGAGTTGGGTCCAGCAGGTGATATGGTGATGGCTTGAGAGTATTTCTCAAGTGCTTCTTCGTACTCTTTATTGGACATGTGAGCATTTCCTGCATCTTTGTATTGGTCTGCCTCTCGCATTGCGATGTACTCAGCAGACCTCGCTGCTGGATCGTCTCCAACTTCTTGTGATTCGTCATTGTTTGTGTTGTTGGTATGCACCGGCTCTTCGTCAAATGGCCTTTCTTGCAACGACTTTCTTTGGCTCTTGGATACTTTCTTCCTTGCTTTTTCATAGTGACTACGATTCCACTCGTTATCTGGCTCATATTTCAATGCAATGCTATAAGCCTCAACCGCCTGCTCGTACTGCCCGGATACAAAGTAGGCCAGACCCAATCTGCTATGAGCTTTTGAATAGTCCGGGCACAGCTCTAAGGAGCTTTCACTATCACGAATGCTATTGACATGGTCATTCAGAGAAAGATAGGCGGCAGACCGGTTGGAGTAATAGACGTGTGAGTTAGGCCCTCCGGGACAAAGTTCCAACGCGGCAGAATATGATTTTAAGGCATCTTGAAACTGCTTCTTTTGCATCAATTGATTTCCTTCGGCATTGAGTTGTTCTGCCTCGTGCTGATTTAGTTCGTCTTCGTCATTTGGCTCATGAAGTCGTGGCGTAGGCTGTGGTTCAGGAATTAGTGCTGTCTGTTTTAGTATCGATGGAGACTGAGACCTGTTTGACCTCGGAGGCGTGGGCGGTTTTGTTGTTGCAGACTTATCAAATGGAGAGGCATGAGAATCAAAGTTGAATTTAGTTCTGAGAGTGGATTTGGTCGAATCGGGCCAGTGTTTTTGTGATTTAGGTGTCTCCCATTGACCTGGCGGTGGCTTTTGATGTGTAAGAACCGGTGGTGGGAGCTGCTGCTGCTGCTGCTGTTGCGGCTGTGGCTGATGAAGCTGGCGACTAGGTGTTGGTGGTCGTGGTGGACTTTGTCTGAGCTGTACCTGATGCAATGGTTGATAGGTTTGCTGGTGGTGCTGCTGGACCTGCTGATTTTGTTGCATTTGCATCTAAGCAAGCATGAGATATCTGTTTGGCGAGACTGAATACAGACTTCAAAAAATTATCTTACCTGAACCTGCTGGTGCTGCTGCTGATAATTTATCTGTTGTTGCAATCTACCCCTCTCCTGATTCAAAGCATATCCATCTCTTCCTCCGGCTCGAACTCGTTCAATCTTGGCTTCTCGTTTTTTCCTTTGAAGATCTGCCACACTAGCCACCGAAGCATTCATACTCTGGGGTACATTGTACTGAGTGCGCATCATATTGGATTGAGGATAACCATACTGATGATATTGTTGTTGAGTATGCTGCTGTATTTGATATTGTTGGGGATGCATAATTCCATGCTGTTGAAATTGCTGAGCATTTGGCCGTGGTTGATTTGTCTCGGCCTTGGCAGCTAACTTACTTCTAAATTTCTTTACGACCTTTCTGTACTTTTCTTCATACACCACTCGGGCTCGTCTCTGCTCTTCTTCTGGAGTCAAAAACGCTTGATCAACGACTGGTGCGGCATCACTACTCTTCCTTTTCTCATCCTTCCTCTTTTCACTAAAGAATCCCTTGCTACCGACAGCTCTCACAAATTGCTCAAACAGTGGATTGTGAAACACCATTTCTCGTTCCGCCTGGATTCTCGTTCGTGCTCCCAGTGATGTGATTCCAGCATGTACTATTTCACCAAAAGTCAATGGACCACCGTGCAGAGCCAGCGCCAGTTGTTGTGATCGAGGAGATCTGGGATTATTGCTAGGATTCTCTGGTGCTAATTTGTCATCACTGCCTCCTCCTCCTGAAGCCAGCCCATTCAAAAGATAGTATCGGTGAGCATTAGAAGAGTGAGCATCATTGTACTCATACAAAGGTGCAGTATGTTGAGTCTGCCCATAAGATGAAGAATGCTTGGGCTGCAACAACACTTCATTCACAATATCTTCCATCTTTGGAATCACAATATTTTCTGTCAAGTAAAATCCACTGTCGATTTCATCGCGAATACTTCTTATTTCAGCACGTGTATTCCACTCATTTGCAGCAGTACCATCGCCGTTCATTGATTTGTACATTGGATCATTCCCAAAACTGGGCTCTTCACCCATCCCCCCACCGCCAAAGAGGGTCCTCTCCTCTTTTTCGTCCTTCATTTTGACAATTCGAGCTGCATCGAACCGTAATTTTCCAGGCCGGACGAATACTCTGCTTAATGCCCAAACAGCCAATGATAGGAAGTCGGCATCCATTCCTTCTGCTTCCCATAGTTCGGTGGGGGTGTAGGATCTTCGCAGGTCACGGAGGTAATCTAGACAGAGAAGTGTTAAGTTTGTTTCGGCTAGAGAATCTGCATCTGGGGATTCGTCGGTGAAAAGAAAGAGCGGTGGTTTGTATGTTGTTGGTGCTGCTGATGTTGCTATTGCCGCCATTTTCGCCGAAGTTAGTTCCTAAAGGCCACCGGAGAAAGGTTAAATAATGAGGTTTTGTCGTTATGATCTATCTCATCAAGCAACCTGTTTGACACGACAATGCTCAATCTGCAATCTGCACATAACAGTTTCGGAGCAAATATTGTATAACTTGTGGCCTCACCAACACAATGAATACTTCAGAGACTTAGCCAGAGATTCGTGCCGTTGGTACTGCTGCGCCTGCTGCAATACACATCCATCTCATTGCTCATTGCACGGTTAGTTGTGATTTGTTTGGAAGATTGGCGGCACAATAAGTAAGAAGATTGGCAGCAAAAACGATGACTCTATTTTATTTATTGATCCCGCCCGCCACCCATCCCCTGTGCTCCCGCCATTTGTGCATTTTCAAACTGATCTAATTCCCGTGTTTAATGGGGAAGATACGCTCCCCCCATCCACCCATCACTTCTTGATCTTCTAACTTCATCACCACCGTAGCATATTATCTTGCCTTTAGTTGCGATCATGATGCTCTTATCCAAGTCCATCCGCCCCCTACTAAACAACCTAGGACGCTCCTACACAACCACCCGTCCCTTAAATGACAGAATTGTCATCGCTGTAGGCGGCAACGCCCTCCAACGCCGAGGAGAACGGCTCACCATCGAAAACATGCTCAAGGCCGCAGCCGATATGGCTCCTACTATAGCAAAGTTGGCAACGGAGCATGAGGTTGTGTTGACTCATGGGAATGGACCGCAAGTTGGTGAATTGGCTTTGGAGAGAAGTGCTGCTACGTGAGATATCATGATGTATTCATGTGTTTTGACATGTTGTGTACCGTGCCGATCTGACAGTGAACGGCTTTTGTTGCACACAGTTTTGACGTCTTGGGAGCAGAGTCAATGGGTCAAATCGGTTACGTTCTAGCTCAAGCTTTATCCAGTGCAGGATGTCCCACCGCTCCTATTTTATGTCAAGTTGTAGTTGACTCTCAGCACGAGGCATTCAGAGACCCATCTAAGTTCGTAGGTCCAATTTATGGTGCAAAAGAAGCAACTGCTTTGAGTACGAGTTTGGGTTGGGTGATGAAGCCTGATGGAGAGGTAAGGCAACAATCGACAATGTGCAGTATGTGGTGTATATATGTTAGACTTGTCACCGACTGAAGTTCTAACAAACCTTTTCTAATCCATCACACAGTACTTCAGAAGAGTAGTTCCAAGTCCTCCTCCTCAAGAGTAAGTAAGAAGACTGAAGGCATTTGTGCGTTTTCAGCTCTAATATTGTGCCTAATTTTATCAATGATCAACAACATTCATTTTACACATGTGAAATACCATATCAGGATTCTACAAATTGACGCAATCAAATCACTCTTAACCAACTGTCCTCAAACTCTACCAATCGCATGCGGTGGCGGAGGAATCCCTGTACAACGAGTTCCTTCCAACCCACGAACGCTTGTAGGAGTAGAAGCAGTCATTGATAAAGATGCCTGCGGTGCCAAGTTGGCATGTGAAATTGAAGCAGATGGGTACATTATCTTGACAGATGGAGGCGGTATTTGGCAGAACTTTGGAAAACCTGATGCAAGGGAAATGAAGAAGGCTTCACCTGAGTATTTACTTGGAACTAAGGCTGGTAAGAACTTTCCTGGTAGCATGGGACCCAAGATTCAAGCAGCTATAGACTTTGTTACGAATTCAAAGAAGGAGGGAGCTTGGGCTGCGATTGGTGATTTGAAAGATGCTGCGAAGATTTTCAGTAACGAGGAAGGAACTTTGGTTAGTAATGATGTTGACGAAGGTGTGATTTGGAGAGAACGGAAAAGCTCTGGCCCGACAACAGTTAAGCAGTCAAAGGAGCCTCACAAGTCTGGATAGAAGTAATGAGTCTACACAGTATTATGTAAGCAGTAAGAATTGTTTGGTAAATTATTTCACTTCCTAGATCGACATTGACCTTTTAAAGGTTGAACCTCTCGGTTGAATTGCAGAGACGTGGACACCTAATCTTGCAAGCATAAAGTACTTCTCTAAAGTATGTCCATCACCTAATTATTGTTTTTGAGAGGGACTGGGACACAACCTTCTTTCTGCAAATTTACAGGTACCAAGTGCCACTGTAATCATCTTTTGTGAAATTTAAAATAAATCACAATCACTCCCTCAAAATAAGATGAAAGAAGTATGACAAAAAGTGAAATGGCTAGATCTCAGTCAATATTGGGTCTCCACCTACAAACGAGTAGTGCCAGATGGTCTACTTTGTCTCAGGATTCCAAAACTACTTTGTGCGTCACTTGATCAGCTTTAGTTTTGACGCTACACTTGGTTGAAGTACTAGAGATAGTGAATAAATAGATAAATGTTAACCTTAACGTGAAGTGCGTACTTTGTGGTCTTCGCTTGGTTTGACATCACAAGAATGCAGCAGAATATCACAGAGCTTACGACACAAGCCCTTGTAAGATTCACGATCAAAGAGAAGGTGCATGATTGATGGATTGATGGATTGATGAATTGATGAATTGATGAATTGATGAATTGATGAATTGATGAATTGATGGATTGATAGATTGATGGATTGATGGTTGACGTCAAGATAGAAGCAGAGAGAGAGAGAGATCTGCAA
This sequence comes from Cyclotella atomus, assembly GCA_036939935.1. Taxonomy (NCBI): domain Eukaryota; phylum Bacillariophyta; class Thalassiosirophyceae; order Thalassiosirales; family Thalassiosiraceae; genus Cyclotella; species Cyclotella atomus. The sequence goes on from JALLPI010000996.1 coordinate 8,343, forward strand.
TGAAGGCTTTACTATGTTTAAGCTCTTGGCCGATTCACTTTCAAATTCATACTGTAAAACATTGCCATCTTCATCTGCAGCACCGTCATGCTCTTCGGTGTGGTGGAGCCATTGAGCAAAAGCACGCGCTAGCTCGCGATCTCCGGCAAGGATATAAACTAGGATCTTTGGGTCGCGCCATACGCTCTCAATATGCTTATTGAACGAGGCGTCAAACTCTTCAACAAAGACTTTCTCCATCTTGTCAAATGCCTTGCGGTTTCCAGATTCTATCTCGCCATCGACTGGGATCTTCTCTTTGGCCAGTAGGTACGATTCAAATGCTGGATTGTCTTTGATATCATTCTCACTCTTCTATTGCAAAATCCATTCTTTCATCAGGTAACATCGCTCAACAAACTTGCCGGATATGTATCCAGGCAGTCCAACCCTCGGATCTTCTCGGCAAGACATTGTGAAGAAGTTGCCAAAGCCGGACTTTACAAATCCTTGGAGGAACTTGAGTTGGACAATGAGAGGCGAGACATTATCTGGTGATGGTTCAGCACCTCCAGTTCGAATCTTTACCAATCTGATGACATCAGCTGCAATTTTGTGGAGGTGTTTGCTGCTCTTCTGTGCTTGTGTAATCTGTACTGCAATAAAGTAAAATATCACGTGAAGCATGAGATACACTTCTAGCATTGGATTGATACTTTGCCATTCTAAAGCTGGAGGTTTACTCTTCTTCTTGTCCAAATACAGAGTCAGTGTCTCTACGCTTGAAAGAGATACAATACACAGATGTGGAGCTTCCGTTTCAACTGTTGCAGCTCGGCCGTGTCTATCACATTGAAATCGGCCAATGTAATAACATCTTTTGGAACGACCTACTCTCTCTCGTCTAAAGCAGAGAATGCACCCGTCATCCTCAAAGCCTAAATCATTGTATGACAGAATTACTTCTTCATCTCCACCAGGAATTGCTTTCACAACATCAGCCGTCTCGAACCGTGCACGTGCATCATCACCAACAGACAAGGCAACGTTCAACAGATGAGCTATTGAATCGGCATTAAAGAGCCTATCTGACCGTGCTAGATGCCTCAATAAAAATGGAGATAGTACCGTCATCGGCTGTTTTGCCTATGCTCATAAGAGATGTAGGAAAATCTACAAATGAGTCTGCCTGTGTGGCCTTGTGCAACATATTGGGTACTGGGAGGCCAGTAACATATTTTGTTTTGCTTGAACCTCCGTTTGCTACACCCACTCTCTTGGTTTGGTTTAATCTGGGGGTGAAGCCATATGAAGTAGCTTTAGCATAGACTAAAGGAGGAGCTTATTATCTATTATTTGCGGCGGTTAAACACCTTGCTTGACTGTTGTAGTATAGGTAGACCTGCTGCCTGGCAATCTTTTTCACTGATGTAATGTCCGTCGGCGCTGGAGTTGTATGTTACCATGATAGGTTGTTGCTCAGTGTGGAAGGTGCGTACTGTGTGTGTTACGGCAAAGTGCATGTGTTTACTTGATGGTTTGATTCAATTTATGCCTCGTTTGATGCTGCTTCCAATATTGTATAGAGTGTTTCTGCCTTGTTGTGCTAACCTCTGTGATTGGCCTTGATGGCATGCTTGCGTGGATTGTTCTTGTCTTGTTTAGCTAATTCAGTTCTCTCATTCTCAGCGCGGATGATGCTACGTTCTAGGAATGCACTTTCTTGTTGGACATTGGCGTAGAATGTGTTTGGCATGGCGTTTGCGGATTTGTTTACGGGTTGGTGTTGCTGGAGCTGTGGCAGTTTTGTCCTTGTCTGGTGGGTCCAAAGTAGTAGAGGCTGTGGCTAGGGCTGAATAGGTGTTGGCTAAACTAACGTAGTTGTCACTTCCTGTTTTAGCAGTTAGTTTGATAGTACCTTTCCCTTTAATTTCAATGCACTCTTCCTCTTTTGGACCCCGACACCATCATTCTTGCTCAGAATCAGACGGATATCCACCCATATCTGATGAGAACTTGTGCCTTCCTTTGTACTTGATATCCATCTCATCGCAGATCCACTTGGCATGGTACCCCTGATACTTCTCATTCAAGAAGCAACGTTTGTTTGGAATGTTGGGGTGCTTCCTGCGGCGCTTGAACTTCTCGCAGTGAGGACAATCCTTGTTGATGGCATGCCTGTCTCCTCCTCCATGACTATCCCTGGAGCGGCTACGGTTCCTTCTGCCGCCTTGGCTACCACTGCTGGATTTCTTGGTGCTCTTCTTCCTTCCGTGAGATGACTCGCTGTCCAATCTTCATACTCTTGGCTCTCACGCATCAATTGCGAGAGGAGCAAGACTGAATCGGCTACAGCGTTGGCAGACTTGGCGGTTGGTTCTGGTGCCTCACTGAGAGCACGTACAGTGTCAGCAGCTGTCAGCTCTTTGAGCATGTAGTTGATGGAGGTGGCATCGTGCGGATGGTTGTAATTGTACTTCCTGCGGATGTCTTGGAGTACAGGGCGAAATTCACGGCCCCAATCATGGTTGGTAGCATACTCGATGTTGGCAAGCAATGTGAGAGCAAGTGCAGTGTCATTGTGGGTGATGCCATAAGCTACAATACGGTTGATCTTGGCCTTGAGTTGTTCCATGTTGGTAGAGATCTTCTTGCGAAAGTCGAAGTGGTGGTTGAGGGCGGAGATGACTTGTTGTAGGATGTCTCCTGTGCCAGGGCGGATGGCTCCTTGTTTTGCAGCTTGAATGACTTCGTAGAGGGACCATTTGTTGACTCCTTTGCTGTCGTTGCCGTTGGTGTTACGTAGGACCAAATCGGTGATGTCAGTGCCAACTTTGAGCGTGATGGTTTTGGCTGCTCCTTCTTTGGCTCTGATGGCAGCCTGGTATGCAAAGTTGCACCTATCGGCTTCGTCTTGGGTGTCTCCTTGGGTTTCGTAGGCTGGTTTCTCCATCATGCTGGTGCTCTTGGATAGTTTGGCAGCGTCATTTTTCGCATCGCGTAGAATTTTGGTGGCTTCGGCCATATCCATGGACTTGATAGTGTTGAGATCGTTGGGAGCCTCGAGGAGGAGATCAGCCATCCCCTTGCCTGGTTGTAGAAGATTGTAGAGACCCTTGAATGTACGCTTGACCCCTCCGATGAAGACGACGATGACATTATGTTGGTATTGGCCATTCTCGTTGCGGATGATAGGGATCTCGGAGATGAGGTCTTTGACCTGAGTGCGTAGGGTTGCGCTTGCGGTGAAGCACGCCTCGCTCATTTTGAATAGGAAAAGTATCGAAACGATATCCTGCGATGGCAGGTGGTAGGAAACTTGTTGCTTGGTGGTTGGAGATAGGATCACTAGGGAAGACCTGACAATACCATGGTTATATTATTCATAGTCAATCCGTGATCCTATTTTATTAGCAATATTATCATGGACAGGATTGGTCTCAAACAGCTAAGATAAATGAATGGTGCTTGGAACAAGGTCTGTCTGTCTACAGATAGGTAGCTGATACTTACTGTAAGTAATAGTATCATCACGGCCTCTATTACCTGTAATGTTTTTAGTTTAGAAAAATTTTCTGGCGATGTCCCCACACAAGATCAAGAGGCCTTTCAAAATTACCATGGCGAAGCTAGCGTTTCGACCTCCTCACTGGCAGTCCAATTGCTTAGCCAATACCGGTCCGTTGGACCCCGGAACACTTTCATCCTGACGTCTAGGGCCAGTGGCGTATAGAATTCACCTCCTTGGTCCCATACCATCACCGCTGCGACAGTATCATCACCACCAACATCAGTGATTTTTCATGATCTCCGTCGTCGCCCCAAAATGGCCGGTTCCAATCGCCACAGCGGCCGCAGCAGTAGCCGTTGTTGACAGCCACCCTCTACTCTCATCCTCGAACTCCATCTATTGATTCCTCCACTCTTACATCCTCTCTTCTTGCTGCTGTTGTAAGACACTCCCTACTTTCCCTCGAAACAATGGAGGGAGAATGAAGAAGGAGGGAGACTTGATCAATCCCGACTTTTTGTTGGCCATGTTTTGTTGTTAGTGTTGATGAGAGGGGAATAATGACACATTGGTTGAGGCTGTTGTTGCAGTTGTTGTGTATTGCTTTGGGGGCCAATATAATTCAAGATGAGGAGGAAAGTGGGGCTTATGCCTCCTTTGTTTGATTAGTGATGCCATGGTAGATGACTTTTGGCTGGTTAGTGGAAAGAGCTCGGGGACATTGGCTGTCTGTCAGGTAGTTATTGCATGCACAGAGTGCAAATGTCGAGTACGGAAGAGCATTGCATGGCTTCATCCATTCAATCTGCACCAAAGAGTCTAAAATCTGGACGTAACAATCTACCAACGGCAGTTATACTTTCCATGTATGGTACTTTCCTGTGCTGACTTCTTGCCAAAGAGTCGAACATAGATATGTGAAGTCATCGAGAAGAGATTCGTCGTATAATGCTTGATTCCGGAGAAATTCCTTCCGGTCGCGGGCACGGAATCTAGCCGGAACCGGAATT
>JALLPI010000997.1:0-12837 GCA_036939935.1 Cyclotella atomus
GCTTTTTGTATTTTCGGTGTCGGAAGATACACGTGTATTTTTGGGTGCACAGATGGTGTGTGATGAAAAATTAAAATAGTCCAGTCCTTAGGGGTATGGTATGGAGCTTAGACTAACTTAGAGCTTCTAAAGAGGAACCCACATCATAGATACCTACACTTTCTACGTGAGTATTGCTAGTGTGTGACAGCCCTTTTCTTTTTCAGGCAGGCCTCATTGTTTCAAGTATTAATGCTCCTTTGTATCAGCCATCTGATAACTTCATAGTAATGGCATTATCATCATCAATAACATACTAAATTGTAGTGACTTTATCACAATCTATTAAAAGACAACATTTCACCTGTTTTGTTCCTACATTCCCATTATTTTAAGCCTGATGAAGTTCAAATCACATTTCTCAAAAATCAGTTGTATCTATTACATTCACAGTATTTGCACAGCCTACTCTATTACTGATCACTGTAACTCATTTCACCATTCACATGATAATAACAACGACAACCATCATTTCTCTCTCATCTCAAAAACTGGCCACCAGAAACAGCAGCCCTCAAAGCCTTGAAAACCGTACTCTTCGTCTCCTTCAACAAGACCTTACCACTATTCTCTCCCTCTACATCCTGCAAAAACACAGGAAAACTAGCCTTGACCAAAGTCCTCTTATTCCCTCGTTCCATCATCTCAGCACTATCTTTTTTATCTTCCTCAATACTCAAGACTGTAGGCTCCAACGACGGATCATAATACGCCTTTGGAAACGATGCATAATCCACTCCTACTTCACCCTCCTTAATCTCGGGAGGAGATGGCATTTCTTTTTTGAGAATTTTGGAAGTGGAAGCCATGCATTTTCGGAGAGTCTCGTTCTCACGGAGATTTTCGTCAAAGTTTTCCGTGGGGTGGTTGGAGCGTACTATTAGACCGAAGGAGAATTTGACATCGGTTCGTGTGTAGGTCGGTGGTGGGACGGGGGCTGGTGGTTCTTCTGGTTCTGGTTCGGGTGTTAGTTCTTCGATTTGTGGTTCAGGTTGCGGGGCTTGTTCCTCGATTTCGGGTACTGGTTCAGGTTGCGGGGCTACCTCCTCTGTTTCGGGTTCAGGTTCTACTTCCACTGGTGGCTCGGGTGCAACTTCTGTCACCTCTTCAACTGTCTCTTTTGTCGGAGCACTCTCTTCTTCTTCTTTGTCAACGTACGAAACAGCAGTACCAGTAGTGTGCAACATATCGATCAAACCATCCACTGCCTCCTTTTCTTCCGTTGAATTGGCCTCTACAGCGGTTTCTTGTTTTTCAACCTCCAATGCTTCCGTTGGCTCGGTTGTCTCTTCTTCAACAGCAGGCTCTGGCTCATCGAAAGGTTGCTCGTCAGTTTTCTCTGCATCATGATTGTCAACTGAACCACTTGAACCACTTCCCTGTTCAAACTTTCCAACAGCCCCCTTGACATCCACACAACTCTCTTCCGTCACCTCCGCACTAATCACTTCCCCCTCTTGGATTTCAACCTCCACACCCTCTTCAGCTTCTTCACCACCAACAACTCGTCCCTTACCTTCCCACTTACTAAAAACCTTATTGTCCCTATCCTTAACATTCTTACTCCCACCAACCTCTTTCCCACGATAGCCATGCAGCCCCTCCGCCGCCTCCATCTTCTTCCTCCTCTCTTCCTCCGCCTTGTTTTTCTGTTCATTCCTCCATCCTTCAATGTCGGTAATGGGTGCCGATCCATTGTCCCAGTCGGGATTGGAGGAAGATGCGAGCGCCTCGGCGCGGAGACGACGCATTTCTTGGAGTTCGGCTTCGCGTTTTTGTTTTTCTAGGGCTGTGGCTTCGAGGCGGGAGGAGGTGGAGTTTGTTAGGAAGGAGAGGTCTTTGTTTGCCATCTTTGTTTGTTGTGTTGTTCTTTGATTATTGTTGTTGTGTTGGTGGTGAATGTATCAATGGAGGAGTGGGGAGGGGCTTGGCGTTGAGAGCACGAGAGAGATGACGTGAAATTCGAGAAATGAGCGATGGGAGAGGTACTCCCTTGTGTAGAAAAGATACATAGTTTAGTTGAAGTGGTAGATATGAGCAATCTTCCCAAGATTTTGTATGGTACTATTCCCATCTAGATCTTTTAGATCAGCCCCCCGCTACAATATCTAAATCTAACATTCCCAACAGACTTTGTTTGTGATTTGACATCTAATTGTGTCATTTGTACTGATACCACGACCCGGCCATTCAAACCCCGCCCACCAACCCTGCCTGCAACTGCCTGCCGCCTGCCGCCCCCTACCCCCCATAAAGCTAAAGAGACAGCCAGAAATACGACTGAATCCATCCCTCTTGCAATCACATTGACGTCTCATCCATACGAGTGAGTAGTATCAGCCTTTATTTCATATCGATAGCTGCACCAAATTGTATTTGCTAAACCCAACCTCTCTCATGTCATCCGCACCAATCCATCCAACAAACCTCGACATCTTCGACGGCGGTCCGCCCGTCGATCGCAAAAACTCCAACTCATCCGGCAGCATGAACAGCGGCACCAACGACAAACAATACTACAGCGAACACGACTTTGATGACATGATTGCCGGGGTGATTGAACCTACCAAACGTTCTTCTAAACACCAACCGCAACAGCAGCAGGAGGAAGAGGAATATAATGAATACGAACAAGATCGATTCTCATCTGATGATGACGAATACCATCAACATCAGCAAGACCATCCAATGGTAGACATGACCCCCAACGATCACGCATCGGCCTCCGAAGAAGAAGAAGATGCCATCTCTTTAAATTCCGATGATATATCTGGTGGATCTGACATTTCCGACGTGGAACAGCAGCGTACTGACAACAACGATCGCAACAGAAGTAGTAATAGGAAGAATAAGAAGGATGAGTTTCAACCAAGACCACTGATCAACGATGACGAAAGCACCGTAGACATGCGTCCCCCCGCCCCTGTCAACCAATCCGTTAGTTCGTATGTCGAGGCTTTGAATCAGCAGCAGACGAGGAAAACTCGTATTATAAAATTGGGTATGTTGTTGATTTTTTTGGGTGTCATCATTGGTGTGGTTCTGGGTGTGGTTAGTGCGTCTTCTGGAAAGAATAATGGAGATGAGGAGGCTTCGTCAGTGTATAATGGTGGAGATGAAGGTAGTGGTGGTGGTGGATTGGAAAGCAATCAAATCAGTGTCAAAGAGAGTTTTACGGGAAATGGAACTACGTACAGTCCTTCCATTTCGTCGGTATATTATATCGATGGTGCTATATCCTTGCAGAGTCAAGAGCCGACAATGAATCCAACGTTGCCTCCTGTTAGTGCTCCTTTGCCTACGGTTCGACCTACTTTGGCTCCTGTGGAAGAAGTTGTTTCTACGAATGCTCCCGTTGTGACGACGGAACCTCCTGTAACTGCTCAGCCTACACCAGAGGTATGTATATGGTTACTATGAAGTTTTTGTCTCGACTGTCCAATATATCGTCTAACTTCCATTTCACTGTCCAATCTGCACTTTTACTTTAACAGCCAACACCAAATCCAGTTACAGATGAACCAACTTCTGAACCTACACCAATTGTAAGTCACACAATTCGCCATTAATCTCAAGTTTAATGTTCCATATGTTAATAGTATCTCAACGGATCGGGATTTTGTACTTATTATAACATTGCAGCCGTCGCCACAACCGTCGCCGGAACCAACCTTATTAATAACACCGGCACCAACACCCAATCCTACACCTCTTCCTACTCCAAAACGTAAGTTCGTAATGATGCGACCTTGATCTGATTGTGTATCATACTTACATCGACATTTTCCATAATATCTGCACCCTTTTATCTTCCACCCATATCAGCATTCACCATCACATGGCCACCAACACCACGTCCAATAACACCTCGACCAGTAGTAACATCTCCAACCCCACCTTCGGGACCCACCGTCCCCACCACAATATCAGGAGGCTCACCCTCCTCGTCGACAACGTTTCACTGCGCCGAAGTTCGATATACATCCAATTGGAATGAATTGGTCAAATTCGATTGTACTGCCCCTTGTTCGGGGTTGGGTATGAATAGTGAATGTTTGAGTGGTTATCAGTGTAGGAGTGATGAGGGTACTTGTTTATGATGATGGATAGAAGATGTGGTTGATGGCAAAGGATGTTGTGGATGGATAGAGGGAGTTTTGAGGGATATTGAAAGAAAGGTGGATGCTAGTGTGTACATGATGTGATGTGTGGGCAGCAGAATACGTGAATTGTATCATCTTAGTAACAGTTACATGTTCGTTTCATTGGGACAATTAAGACATGCGCCTCACAACCCAGACGAAACCTACAGCATTCAGCATTTGAAAGTTTACGATCTTTGTATAGTTGACGCTGCGTGTCAACCCAAATGCCCAATGCTGGATAATTCTTGTAGCTCCAAGGAACCCATGCATTGCCGTGTTCGTTTACATATTGGACGAGCTCTTCGTAGCGCTCTAACGACTTAGCTTCCAGAGCATTCCAAACGAAGAAGGTATCCTCAAGCTTTTGCACTTTATCCTTGGGCATTTTTCCAGCATTGTATGTTACGTTGCCAATGGACCCATCTGCCGAATTCTGGATTTGTCTTGTAACTCAGAGGAACTGACGCGTGGCCGCGTTCGTTAAAGTATTGTAACAGCTCTTCGTATTGCTCTAACCACCGAGCTTCTCGAGCATCCCATACATATTTAATAGCTTTCAGATTTTGTATTCTATCTTCTGGCAGTGTTCCAGCTTTGTACAGGAAACGCTGAATATTAACCCAAAAGCCCAATGCAGGATTCTTCTCGTACCCTCGAGGAACCAATGCATTTCCGTGTTCCTTTACATTCTTCACAACTTTCCAACCATTGAGCTTGCCGAGGATCCCACTCAAATCTTACATCACCCAGCTTTTGTATTCTTTCGTCGGAAAGTTTGCCAGCTTTGTATAGTTGACGCTGCGTGTCAACCCAAACACCCAATGAAGGATTGTTTTTACATTTCTTAGGAACCAATGCGTTGCCGTGTTGGTTTACATATTGTACAAGCTCTTCGTATTGATCCAACCATTGAGCTTCAAAAGGATCCCACACAAATCCGATAAAAACCAGCTTTTGTATTTTATCCACAGAAAGCTTTCCAGCTTTGTACAGTTCACGCTGCTTCTTGACCCAATTGCCCAACTCCAATTTGTTCTCGTACCTCTGAGGAACCAATGCATTGCCGTGTTTGTTTACATACTGAACAAGCTCATCATGACGTTCAGGCCATTGAGCTTCAAAAGGATCCCATTCAAATCTAATAGCATTTAGCTTGTGTACTCTCTCCTTAGACAATTCGCCAGCGCTTTACAATTTACTTGTCAACCCAATTGCCCAATGAAGGATTAAGTTCATACCTGCTGGGAACCAATGAGTTGCCGTGTTCGTTTACATATTGCAGAAGCTCTTCATATTGCTCCAACCATTGAGCTTCCATATGATCCCACTCGAATCTAATATCATTCAGCATTTCTACTCTCTCTTCAGAAAGGTTTGAAACGCTGTCTGATTACCCACGTGCCCGAAGACCGATGATCTCCGTCTTCACCAGGAAAATATCCATATCTATAAGGAACCAATGCATTACCATGCTCGGCTACATACTGCAAAAGTTCTTCATAACGCTCTAACCAATCGTAACTCATCTCGCAAATGAAACCGGCATCATTTAGAACTTGAATGCGCTTCAAAGATATGTTACTATCTTCGTACTCCCTTCTCATCCTGAAGACCCAATGACCAAGCGAAACACCAACCTTCGTTTTGTAGTTGCGTGGGACCAATGCGTGGCCATGAGCTTCAATGTATTTTCATGAGTTCTTTGTCATGTGAACAACTGCTTAGCACAAAGTACGGCAACGACCAGCACCAAGAGAATGCTGTTGTGACTTACCTCCATGTCCAACCTCCCAAGTTGTGAAGGTTCTCCGTGGTGCTGCTCCCAGTGGATGCCAGTTACTGAACGGTCTTGTATTAACCTTGAACAGGAGCCTCTGGGTACTCTTCTGTTGAACATAATGACAATTGAAACCGATTCCAGTTTTGGGAATGCATAGAAACAGGAATGCTACATATAAACTCCTTGTTTTTACACTACTTATTTGTACTTCGCATGTTTTGTTTGGTTGTGTGGACTTCTTGTGAAGTTGAATTGTAAGTAAAGGTAAAAGACAACACCATCTGTTATTGCAGAGTCATCCAGCTTGCAGCTTGAGATCATGCAATATCTGGAACAAGCTGGCAGATTTGCTGTAAAAAATAATGTGAAGCAACAGAAATGCTGGCCAATTTGAGGGCTTCTCTTCATGTTTACACACATTAATGATATTTGCATAATATAATACTCAATTGGGTAGAATAAAGGAGAATGTTATTTAAATAACTGATGTTGTCATCCTCCACGGACTACATAGTAGACATTGAGCCATCTTGATAGCATTATTGAAGCTATATTGGGTGTAAACTTGACAGAATAGGAAGGAAGTTGGAACCATGGTGCCCATTGCCCACACTTCCATTTCAATCCAAGTTTCATCCATATCTTTTCTCACAATTTATGACAGGTATTTACATGATCATAACTTACTAATACCTTCTTCAATATTTAGCATTTCCACCCTCACATCTCTATGACGACATCTGTATGAAGATAGCTATCCACATCTCCCTCTCTCTAGGGAGCCATCACCACATCACTTTTAGTTGCAATAATACATGCAAGTACTACACACTACATGTCTTAATTGATAAAAGTAAAGTCTTTCTGAGCAAAAAGTCCATTTGACACCAATCTAAATCGTATCTACGTATACCGAATGAATCTATTGCAATAGCAAGCGGCCTCCATTGTATTTAAATTGATGGCATCATCATGGTGATGGGAGGCCGAGCCGAGAGGAGAGAGGGTGGCGACCGGAAATCCAACCTGTCCGAATCGGCTATATAAGATATCTAACAGTGTAAACTACTAACTTCTTGCATTCTTACATTGAAATTGAACAATTAAGGATAAAGTCGGTGCTAGATTTGCTTACTATTCCAAATAAACGCACTACTCCTTTTTTTGTGGTACCTTGATTAAAAAAGTTGGCAGACTGTAGGTCAGCATCAGAGAGGGCTGCCTTTACATTGTGGGCACATTCCTCCTCATTGATCTCATTTCATTCATCCGATAGAAAACTGTTGTTGCCTGGTAGAAGGAGCTTGTCACCTCATTGATGGGCGTGATGTGAAAGCTGTATCAGAAGAACCAACTGAGCCCAACAGAGTCTGTCTCCTCAGGGTTGTCTAGCTGGGGAGGATGGTTGATAAGATAAGTTTTGGCCTCTCCTCCAGAGAACCATGACATCTATCATCCCCCATCCCTAAGAAATAAAATCACTATCCCCTTGGTATATCACCATAAAAGGAGAGGTAATGTAGATGGAAATCAATCTTCTAGTTCTAGTGACAGATGCTCTGCGGCATTATTACATATATCTTGCACTTGCACATTCTTTTGTTTGTTGTTTTGTGATATCAAACTTAGTTACTTAGCTGCTTCTTCAGTGATGAACTTTATTGAGTGATACTTATTTGCTTATACCTTATTCCTCATTGTTTGGTTATCATGCTGAAATGGTGATCACTGCCATAGATTAGCACTAACACTAACAATATAGATACTAGCACTAGCACCTTAGTCACACACTGGAGATGTTCACAACTGCAATTGCAATGAGTCAATAAGTCATATCATTAATGACTACAGCTAAGGATGGTCTCGCCCGAACCACTTCGCTCACAGTGGCTCTTTATCTTTAGAAATAAGACACAGAAATATACAAAAATATCCTTCTGCTGGCCATGCACTAACTATGATGATGCATTGACGATGCTAAAAAACTGGCAACAACAGCTGACAGCTTCTTATAACAGCTACCATAACAACAGGATCTAACTCAAACTTGATGAGTGCCATAAGTTGTATCTTTTCTGGCACATCAGATACCCTCATGCCAACCTTGAAAAGAAGAACGAGAAGCCATTCTCAACGGCCATCAACAAGACACCGATCGTGAAGGCGAACAAATCAAATAATGAACGAAAGCAAACGAAGGCAACAATCAATCAATGCAAAGTTGCAAACAGATAATAACAGACAATTACAACAGCAGAGCATCTTTTAACAATCAGAATCAAACAAAATGACACCGTTGAAAGAATCCCAATCCAACGAAGAATCTTGGACCGAAGCAGCCGCCGCCTTCATCGCCACCGAAGATGACAAAGCCGAAGACTCCAACAAGACACCTTCATCGCCTCCTCCTCCTGAATCTCCACCCAAATCACCTTTTCGTCAAAGCCTTGAAATGGTCCACAGCCGCGATCGGGATGAGCCCCCCTCCAACGACATGAATGACCCCATAATCAATAACGGCATAAATGGCCAAGATGGTGCATCGCCAGATGGTAATGCAGCACAAGACCCCAAAACACTCCTCCGCCACTCGCTATCCACCACAATCCTCACCACCACCGAACGAACCTTTTTAGAATCTTTACTGGATATAGAGGATGGGATATTGGCCGATCGATTGTGCGGTGTTGCCTTGAGACGGCTGTGTGGTGAGGACTTTAGTGACAGTTTTGCTTCCAATGCTGTTGATGGATCTCTTGTTGATGGTGAAAATAGCAGGGAAGTGGGGGAGGAGCTAAATGGAAGGAGAGAGGTGGGGACACTCAATGTGTTTTCATTATGTGATGGAGGTGAATTGTGCCTTGAGAATCGTATGCCGGGACATGGTTGGCGTGCTGCCCCCAATCACGTTAATGTTAGCGACGGTAGTGGCGGAAGCTTGAATAATGGTGACTGGGTGGAAGAATGGGTTACAAGAGGAAGCGAGAGTCGAGAACAGGAGGAGGGGTTGGAGACGAAGCTGGAGACTGATTCGCTGGCCAAGGCTCTCCCTTATTCTTTGGAACGGACTGGCAACATCATTACTTCTGGTGCAGATGGGGCTTCATTACCAAAAGAACAAGATTCAACTGCACCATCCAAACCAACACAACAACCGCAGAAGGGTCGTCAGCCCTCCATTACACAAGCTAACCGATTGGCCTACAAAAAGCGTCAATCTTCTTCGGGTAACGATACTACCACCCGATTGTACCGAGCTCACGAGGCTGGACTGATACTCAGTCAACAGGGCAGTGCCAAACGGAGTTTGCAACGCTTGGGGCTAAATATCCAATTGGAGAGGGTGGATACTGGTGCAGAGAATGGTATTACTCCCGCTGGTAGAGTCAGTGCTGCTTCCCATCGTCATGCCTCCACCTCCAACAAGGACAACACCAATGACACTGCAACTGGTACTACAAATGGAACTGCTATAAGCAACAGCAAACAGCAAGAACGATCCATCCACAAACTAGAACAAGCCGAACGATCCAAACAAAAACACCGCCAGCATGCATTGGCCGAATTGGATGTCCTCTCCTCCAAGGTTGGTGGTACTACTACTGGAATGGTTGTATCCCCGTTCACTGGAAACTTTTTGAGGAATATATACGCCAGTAAGCAATTTTCGTTCAAGAGGAGTGAGAGTAGTTATTCTAGGTATGATTCTTTTTTGAATGAGAGTAACTCAAGGAGTGCAAGTGATGTCTTGAATGAGAGTGGTCATCAAGCAAGTCAAGGAAATGGGGAGATTGGAATCACTGAGACGGAATCTACAGCCCTGTCCAGTGGAGAGATTGGGTCTATGACGAGCGAAGAACGCGATCAACCGGCTCCGGCTTCAAGGCAGGATATCTTCCGTCGTACGACGGAACGTCGTCTCCAGTCACTGCTTGTGAGTGCTGGATTCGGATCGGAGACTACTCCGAGGGGGACACGACTCGTCGTTGCGGAGGATAATGATGAGTACGATGCGTTGAGCGTGGATACTTCTGTGGAGAAGTTGTTAAAGAGCGGTGGACCCAGTTTTAGAGAGGATAGTGTCTTTCGTCGCGAGGATGACAGTTCGGTAGAGGATGAATTGAAGCCAAAAGTGGTGGATACGAAGAAGGATGAAGGCATCAGTACATCCTTTTTGTCGTCGCTCGGATCGAGCTTTGCTCCTACACCCAGCAGTACCAGTAACGAATTCTTTCCCGTGGAATCCACCGCCAGTCGCGATGAAGACGACGAGGAAGAAGAAGAAAGAGAGGTGGTACAGCGCCGAGCCACGGATTCACCGACCAATTCCGAAGTGGGCGAGCTGCCCCCTCCGTTGTCGGCTCGTAATAGTCTCCACAAGCGCAACAGCACCATTTCCATCATGAAGAGCTCGTCTAGCTCTTCTCTCAAAAGATCTCAGTATAGACGCAGCGTATCGTGGGGTCACATGGTCGTCAAGGAATCTGCCGACAGCTCTTCCAGCAAGATGGAACGTAGCGAGTCCGAAGCCGCCACGGATGCCGGTATCTCTGTCATTTCCTTTCCCAATCTTCGACGTGCCGTTCCCATTCGATCCGATTCCATTGGATCCGTCGCCTCCTCCGCCGGTCCTTTGCGATTGGCCACCCCTCTTCGATCGGAAAGCATGTCTTCCGTGGTCTCGGCTCCATCTGCCGGAGTTCCCATTATATCCCGCGCTCATCCGGTGTTTTCACCTCTTAATTCGGTAGAGCTGCGTCGTATCCCCTCACTTCATCGTGCTGTGCGTCTACGTTCGGAATCGACCAACACGCTGGGCACGGAGGGGATGGACGATGAACTTTCTGCCTATTCCTTCAGTGAGTACGACGATTCTTCGAGAATTGTACTGCGTCAAAGATCCTCGGGGGCCGCATGGGCTTCGCCGTTTGCACCGAAGCGTTGGCTTCCGCCCCGTCGTTCTTCTCTTTCTCGTCAATCCTCTGCGGCTTCCTTGACTGGGAAGAACATTTTGATTCGTCAGGCATCGCAGAATAATTACGAAGGAGAGGGCATGGAGATTGATGAGTTTGATTACCCGGTCAGTTTGGGAAGTGCCCGCAATTTCAAATCCATGTTGTCTATGGGAGGAGGAGACAGTGTTGTATCTAGTCGTAGCAGAAGTTCGAGGTCGATTCCGGTGCAATCGTTGGATGATAGTTTTGTCGTGAGGAATGTAAACTTTGAGAGGCATTCGAGTGAGATTTTGAGGAGTTTGAGCAATGAGGATTTGTATTGGAGTCATCATGTTGAGACTCTTGGTGGTGAGTTTCGCTGCACTGTGCTGTTTTACCATAGCTTTCAAAGTCTTGTACTTACGAGGACAATTATCAACAGGATCAGCCAACTCTGTGGCACGCGTGTATGGAGACTTGATGGAAGGTGACTCCAAATCGTGGGATTTGCAAGATGAATCTGAGTTTGCCGCTCCCCAGAATGCATGGAACGTGTTCGAAGACGAGTATGCGGAAGAATACGGGGCGTACAACTCCTTAACTTTCCAAATCCTCGGTACTTCCGCCGATGATGCCGCCTGTCATCCGCACGTGCTCTCTCCACCTTTGATGGAGAGCCTTCAAAACTTTCTTCCGGTTGGGATAGCCGAGAATAACTTTATGTTGAAGTATTCTCTCGCGAGAGACGGTGCCACGCTTCCGACACTACTTCGTCAAATCCGCGGTTCGCAGCATACGCTCATCGCAATGGAGACTGTGGATGGCGAAGTGTTTGGCTGCTTTACATCATCGCCGTGGCGCAAGACGTGGAACTATTATGGAAGTGGCGAGTCATTTTTGTGGAGGATGCGCCGCACTCGAGCCGACAAAGACGTGCAGCGTTCTATCCTCGATCAGGCCAAGTTGGAGAGTGAGTTGGATGTGTTCTATTGGACCGGAAAGAACCAGCTTGTGCAGCTTTGCACACATGATATGCTAGCTGTTGGTGGAGGTACCTTTCATTCTTTCAATGGTAGTCGACAGAATAGTCTTTCCGACGGTGATTCGCCTCCTCAGAGTAACGAGACTGATGGCCATAAGGCTGACAAGGGTGGATTTGGGTTGGCTATCGATGCAGATCTATTGCGCGGTACCTCCTCTCATTGCGCGACGTTCAACAGCCCGCCAATGTCGAGGGAGCATTCTGATGGCAGTCCATTTGAGATCGTCAACCTTGAGGTTTGGACCATGACGCCGTGTATGAACGTGGAGGACGCAGAGCAGTTCGAGATGAGAAAGTTGTTTTTGGAGCCATATTCGGGTACGCAGTAGTAGTTTGGGGGCTGTATATATGTTCAAACAGCAAGTGACAAAATAGATAGCTGATGCACCAGCGCTTCATAAAAGCTCTCGGCCTTTATTAATGTAACATGCAAAATAGTTGCAGTTCACAACCCGGACAAAGCCACAGCCTGTTTGCGGACTATAACAATCTTAGCTAACAGCAGTAATTGTTTGAAAAGTACCAGTAGCAAACGACGCAAGATGCTTGCGCTCCACAGCCCAGAAAAAGCCTCCAGCTTTTGTATTTCGATATTCGGCAAGTTTGCCAGCTTTGGGTGTTTCTTGTACCCTCGAGGAACCAATGCGTTGCCGTGTTTGTTTATATATTGCGCAGACTCTTCAAATCGCTTTAATCAGCGAGCATCATGGTAATGCCGAGACTTCACAACCGCAACCCAGACGAAGCCTACAGCCTCCAGCTTTTTTATTCTTTCTTTAGAAAGTTTGCCAGCTTTGTACAGCCGACGCTGCTTGCTAACCTATTTTCCCAATTCTGGGTTGTCCTTGTTAGATGGCCCCACACCTCCAGAGGAAAAGAATGGCCCTCAAAAAAGCA
>JALLPI010000998.1:0-20744 GCA_036939935.1 Cyclotella atomus
CTAATGGGTACTAGCTTAGATGTGACGTCAACATCAGGATTACTATTTTCTACGTTGTCCTATAGTGCGTGCGTCACAGAAAAAAATGACAGAGAACGTCGAATGAGGTAGAACAATTCCCTGGAACCTCCATGGAAGCAGTCAGAATCATCGGAGTAGTAAATTAAACGCAAGTCTCTCGCACATCTGTCACAGACCGAGTATCTATTATATATCATATCAAGAGACTGTACCTCCTCTCTAGAGCTAGAGCATTAGAACCACCACCACCGTCGATCTCATTAAAGGAGATCATGGCAAACCACTGAAGGCCTAGAAAGCAAAGAAAGAATACAATGAGTGACGAACAGAGACAGCCCAAAAGGCACAGGGTGGTAAAGAGCACTGTTGTAGACCACTCCTATACGGACTTGGCCAATAGTCCCTTCCACAAAAGTGATGCTAAAACGTTAAACTTTCCAGCCAAGCTACACGAGATAGTTTCAACTCCTTCTTATCAAAACATCATTGGGTGGCTACCTCACGGACGGAGCTGGGAGGTGAAGAACAGGGAGTTGTTCATAAGTGTTGTACTGACTGCGCATTTCAATCACAACAACTTCGAGTCTTTCAATCGGCAAGTGAACTTTTGGGGCTTCAAGGTAAGTACGCATTGGTTGCAAATCTCATTGAGTTCATCTCGTGTACCTACACTTTCAGCTCAACTTCGTTGCCTAGAGATTGCATCGTATGGGTCCCGACTTCAAATCGTAGTGAGTCATCGTTGCTGTATCAGTCGTTGCTTGATTTCAAATTGCTCGATTCTCGTTGGCTCACATCGCATCCGTCCAACAGCTATCACGAAGCCTTCCTTCGCAGCAGGCCAGATCTGACTCACTTGGTCAAGAGGCTCAAGAATGGAGGAAAGAGAATCCCAGACATAGCAGCGGAGCCGAACTTTTATCAGATGCCTTTTCTTCCCGATACAAACCAGCCAGTTCAACAGGTTCGAGGCCCTGATCCATTCGTTAACATCGCGACAGTGGCATCTGCAGCTGATCTGGGTGTCATCTTTCATAACAGCACCAGCATGAACAATGTCAATGCATCACAAATTCCTGTTGTACTTCCTCCTCTCAACAACTTCCAAATCATGGCGATGAATCCTCAAATTCTACCAGCTCAGATTCAGATGCCTCATGTTGCAAATACGATTACAGCGCAGCCGCTGTTGCAGGGAACAATCCAGCAGGTATCAAATCAATTATTCATGCCAAACTTGGGGTTCCAAGTAGCAGGGGCTAGTATAAGCCATCCACAATTCACATCAAACTTTGCAACGGCTATTGCTCAAGATACAAACGATGGGAGTAATCAAACCTCCTTAGCTCATGCCCAGGTGCTCGAACGAGACCAGTTTTGTAACATGGACCAAAAGCCAGCAGCGCAGCCAACAGCTCAGTTGAAACAGGCGTCGACTGGAGGAGACGGAAGTTCCATCAATGATCATGAGGTGACTTCTCAAATTTTTCAAGGTCGCCTACAAACACATGTACAATCACGTGTGCATGAACTATGCCAACTGTCTGAACTCAAACAGAATTCGGTGGAAGCTTCAATTGTTGACAGTTCATCTTCAGAACACATTAGAAGTGAGAGAAACGTAGGCAGAGAGGTCCCTTCGAAGCCCCACGCTGCGACCAAAAGTGAAGATTGCACGAATCCAACTGAAGGTGGTGCTCGCCAAAGCCAATCCAGCCATCAATCTGACAAACGCATCAGCCCGACAAGAATAGGCCAAGAAAGCGTAGCCCTTGCTAATCCTCCAAGCCATCCCGTTCTTGAGGAGTTTGCAGAGACTTACCTACCATTCTTCAGTAGCTCGTCGGAGAGCAATGACGACAAGTCGAAATGATCGGGTGATGCACCTCTTGGAGGCTTAGGGCACTTGCCGTCGTCTTGAACGATGCGGAGGGACACAAGCAGTTAAAACTAGCAACGTTGAGAGTTGAGAAAGAGAGTGGAGCTGCGTGGTGTTGGTATGCATGTAACAGAGACAAGAGGCAGAGATGACGAGAGATGAGAGATGACGAGCAGCGTCTAGAGAGAGTCTCTCTCTAGGTATCTAGCGTCCAGCGACAAAATGGCGAAGTACAGTACGCTTTGAACATCGTGCACGGAGTTGGTACTGGACGACGATACACAAAGACACCGTGCTGTAGCTCGACCCGTAGATTTTGTGCCAGTGTCAGTATTGGAGAGATGCAGGTAGTGCTCGTGGCAGAGCAGCGATTACAGCATCGGCGAAATCTCAACTGCTTCTCGGAGCGTGATATGCAGAGCAGATGCCGAAACCAGTTCCCGCAAGCTTCAAAATCGATCCTACTTTCACTCTTAATTGGTAGCATTGGCACAGGGGAAGAGGACATGAGATAGATTGAAGCATCGGTCATGTGAACTCTGTAATTGCAGACTTGCTTGGTTCGGGGCACTGCGAATGATATTATGCTTTTAAATTCAGCAGCTTCTGAATCACTGCGCTCTGAAAACCATTTGATGATGAATGCGCAATCGGGAACAACTCGTTGGATTCAGCTAGATACCGTTTTGGTGTGAGGTATCAGCACAATCAATTGAAATTGGTTTAGTAGAGTATCTTGTACAAGTGTTCGCAATAGGTTTAGTAGAGTATCTTATAAGTGTTCGCAATATAATCATAACCCCAATCATCATAGAACTCTTCAACATCAAATTGTGGACTATTAGTCCTTCTCCAACCTCTTACTATTTTGCATTTTGATAGATTGACATTGTACTCAAGATACAATAAGAAGTGGCAGAACAGCAATTTGTGCTCAGTACTCAGTTTTATTTTAGAGCTCGGCTGAATGTGCTCACAATACACAACACCATCTTGTTGAGTGTATTGACAAACCATTCTTTCTGTGCTGGTGGTGACGAATGCATATCAATCACTTTTACCTCTTGCGCTGCAAATTCAAATGCACACAAGTAAATCAACTTTACCTATTTCAAATCTGATTCAACCAAGCATGTTTACCATAACTTTTTAACTACGACGAGTTAGATCAAAAGCGACACAGTTCTGAAAAGTGCAGATTGCGCTCTAAAATTCATATAAGCATTGTTTTATGAGGCTTAACTCTACTGGATTCCCAGGCAGCAGAGCAGTTTGGCGCTGACCTTTATTTTATGGCCAAAAATGACAAAAATTCTCGCGCTCTCAGACCTCTCAACAATGAGCCAACCATCGCCATAAATCCAACAATGACAGGCTCTTCTATCACATCCATTGACAGAGAGTGGGCCGCATCGCTCATAGGCCTTCATATGCAAGTGGAAGACCGCTGGTGGTGAGGCTACTCGACCACCGACCTCAATCCAGGCATCATTGATGCAGCCGTCGACTTCGATGATCCAAACAATGCATTCTTCATCCTTGAGCTCGATGAAGATGAAGCCAAGATGTAAAGCATGTGATACAATGCTGTCCTCAAGTATGCCGATGAAAGAGACAGAAACTTTCACAAGTTTCACCTTCCTGATGGTCTGCTGGAAGATCCAGCTGAGGAAGAAGTCACCATCCGTTGAAAACAAATTGCAAATCCTTCCTCTTGCACCATCAACAATGACTCAAGTGACAAGTCATCTGCAAATCCTGCTTCAAGTTCTGAAGAGGACAGCAGCGATGAGGAGGAGGATGACAGCACAAACACTACAATCTATCGATGCACCAAGGAGTCGCTACACGGCTAAATAAAGGCTACTGCACAATGGGACATAAAGAAGTTGAGATGTTACGTAGTACAGCCGTGCTTTTACGGTGCGAATCAACGCAAATCACAGTTTTGTTTCAATTGCTTAAGGTATCTTGAGCGCGAAAAGTAGCGCGTGCCAATGTTCATGTGTCACTGAAGAACTGCTATCTGAAAGTGTAGCAACTCCAAGCCTGAGAATTGGAGACAAGTCATCGGATGTGGTCGTGTAGTTGAACGTTGAACCTGTGGAATTCACTGGAGATAATGAGTTATTCACTCCCAACGTGACCAAAGAAGAACTTACCAGCTTCAAAGATGCCAATGGTGACATCCGGTACAAGAGAGTGTTTGAATGGATGCTGCCTCGCTTTGGAGAAAATGACGAGAGTAGCTACTTCAAGTTCATCGCCGCAAGGATGCGGAACTACATGATCCACATCATGCGCACCCAAGATTCAAGCCAAAGTTCTATGACCCGGCGATTGGATTGACTATCCAGGCACACCATGTTGCAAGGTTTATGGCCTTCACATGGCCAGAATGCTTTGTGGCTTCCTATCCATCGAAGACACTTGGTTGACTCGCAAGTCCTTGAAACACGCATCGTTGCAGCTGTTGAGAGCTTACTGAAGGACTCGTACATTGATATGTACCAGTGCATGCACTTTTTGGACAATTGGGAAGAAGACAGGAGTGGTGAGACTGATTGGGAAGACATATTTGCAGTTGAGAAGTATGAACCATCGCCTGATGTTCGAACACATCGAGGATGGCTTCAATCGGTGATGGAAGGAGGTTGTCAACTTTGGCAAATGGTTGACTGCAGATAAAAGCCGAGTTGCAGGTTGGTATTGCCCTGGCATCACAATTGGTCCTGAGCCAAAGCCAATCAGAACCGGAGCCACAATCCACTCTCTCTGCATAACTCATGGCAAACTGGCCACATTCAAAATGCAGTGCCGGGTCTACAGAGAAAAGCACAATAAAGGACTAGACTACGTCCACACAAACACATCAAACACACAGAAATGGGTCAACTACAATGAAATGCTTGAGAAGTTCAAGGACATGGGATGTTGTGCCACATTGAATTCGGCTTACATGGGAGATGTGTTAGGTCAGATTGCTTGAGAGGTTTGGGGTATCAACCTCCTATCTTCGGAACCTGCCAGTCTGATCATACTGGAGCCGACCCTCTTGCCAAAGAAGCCAAGAAGAACATGTCTGTTGGTTCATACGAGTCTGTATTGTTTCAGCACACAATGTGGTCTGAAAATAATATTGTCAAGACTTTCTCTAACTTTCATTCTCCTTCTGTGATCTTGCAGGCCGGAGCTGGAGTTCTTCGTAGTCACCGTGTCGATGAACTTCGAAAGCAGGATCAGACAGATAGGTGTCTTGTCCAGCACAACAAAAGGATTACTCCAAAACATTTCACCTCATTGACAAGGGTAATAGAAAAGAGAGCAAGTAAGATATAGACGGACAGACGAAGGGGCATAACTGGGCGCCGAAGTTGCACATGAGGTACTGGATCTTCGGCATGGGGAACTTTTATGACGCCTTGTGCACAGAACACACTCCAGACCGTCGCTTTCTTGATATGGATGAGTGTGCTGCAATTTAGTGCCATTCGTTGATGCAATGCGGTGATCCTGTATGGAAATATATTGCAGCACATCTGAAGTATTCTCAAGATCTAACCAGTGTTCATGACTTTGGAACTGGTTGCAAGGTCAGGACTGATACAAAAGGAATAGTTGCAAACAGTAGCAGAGGCACACCAGCAGCAGCAGCTCCTAATCAGAGACTTTGCACCGAGTTACCCAATAAGCAAAAGAAATCTAAATGGAGGCTGCATCAATCATTAGCTCTTACAAAGAGAAAGAGAGGACACTGCTGCTGCTGCTGCTAGGCTCTCTGTCCTGGATTCAAGCTCACCAAAGAGTTGAGGAGCTACAGAACTTGTATGTGCTGTGACGAATGCAGTGCAGCACAGAATAAAGATGTTTTCCTTTGCAACAATTCAAAGAGTGGGAAGACAATCTTATGTCATCTAGAATATCATAAGAAGTACCATGACAAGAAGTATGATTGAAGATTGATTCGAATCAAATCAAGTTATTTGTTATTGCATTACATACATGATTACACTGAGATAAAACTCTTTTCATTTCATTTCTTCCCCCACCATTTGCAAAAGTGATATCAGTATTATAAAGGCTGTGAATGGTGCCAAAAATGGAAAAAGTGTGGCGGCACCTAATTTTGTTGCTTGCAAATCACGTGTAAAAACACCATCGATCCAATAACATCTTGCACCCTAGCTGATGAATTCGGTCAGATTCAACAATGGCAAAACATCCAAATATGAATATATAAAACAGCCAAGTGATTGCTAGCTTCTGTTATTCAGTGATGTATGCTCTCATTCTGATATTCAAGCGTGTTATCATGAGAATCTATTGAAGCGACAGCGACAGGTAGTATCTTTGGCCTATTTGTGGCCGGAACCACTTTAGCTGGATTGCTGTTAAAGGCATTCTTCCCACCATTAAAAAGTTTTCAAAGTTTCTGGAGACAAATCATGGAATGCGATGTTATTGGATGGTTCAGGCAGGATAGACAAATAGACAAAGACAATGCACAAACTAGATAGCTGATTGGTATTGGCACTGGGCCCCTATTACTGAAATTAGGGCAGACATATAACCAGGGGTTCAAGACTGTATGATAGAAAGAGCTTCAACACTTTCTGGACTTTCTTGCTCTTGAGCCTCCTTGAGAGTCCATCTTGTGGTTTACCAATGGTGGGGGTTCTATATTAGAGACTACTGGCTTCTTCAACACCATCGGCTCAAATAGGTACCCAATCTCATCTACCAGTGTGTATAAGCAACAAATCCTGAAGGCTCAACAGCTTGTAATTGTAACTCTGCTAATACAGCAATTCAGATCAAGCTAAGTAGAGCTAACATAATCTACAGAAAACAAAAGGAAAAGCTTTATATTTTATTTCACTACATGTTTTTATGAAGCTCAAGTGAAAGTCCTGAACAGCTAGTACTGGTGTCAAAAAGGGGGTCAGAAGGGTCAGCACCAAGTTGACTATTTCATGAGATTTTTCTAGCTCACTGGGTTCATTTCAAGCCCTCTATAAACCATTGAAACCATGACCAGCAGCAGCACGCAGCAGCCATTTCATTGCCCCAGATCCACCCCTGCATCTATCCTAAATCATCAGCAACATTTGTGGCCACTGGTGACCACACAGCAGACTAATTTAGCCATCACAGAACCATTGAAATGGTCTGATGGCTGTGCACACATTGGTGCGCTTCAGCCAACTTGGGCACACGATATGTGCCTGTGAGACAATGCATGCTATGGTTCAGCTGCTCAGGACACAATAATTAAATG
Source organism: Cyclotella atomus (assembly GCA_036939935.1). Lineage (NCBI taxonomy): Eukaryota > Bacillariophyta > Thalassiosirophyceae > Thalassiosirales > Thalassiosiraceae > Cyclotella > Cyclotella atomus. The sequence goes on from JALLPI010000998.1 coordinate 7,179, forward strand.
TATCCAAGAATCATCAATTTACGAGTTGTCATGCGTGTCATTGTCATCATTTACGAATGGATATCTAGATGCACTGTCCATATGGCTTTTGAGGTCCAACAAAACAACATTTGATGGAGAAAAGGATTGTTGCATAACTGCATAACTAGATAACCCTCTGTGATGGACAGACGAGACCAAAGCACCTACTTCACCTTTCGGTTCAGCATTGGTTTGAGCACTCGGCCCACCATGGTGAGTGATCATTCTTCTTGGGAAGCTCATAGTCCCTTGTGCTTTGTTGTAGCGGGTCTTTCGTTAGTTTGACGGGGTCTGGGGTTTCAAAGCCAGCAGTTTAAAAACCCCGCAGACTTTTGGGCACCACAAACACTGTCTCCTGTATTTGTTGTCATTGCTCTAGTGTATTCAACAAGCATTGAGGTTCGAGGAACAGAACCGAGGTCCAGTACTTGCACTTGATCTTTTCTTCTCCCATTCTGTGCTCCCGCCATATTATGTTCTTAATGTCGCTAAGATAGTGCACCCATCACCCATCACCTCAACAACATGAACCGGGCTACGGGCTATGGATGACGATGGCAAAAAGATCGAAGATCTTAGAGGCAAACCAGTTCGCTTCACATCAAAATCACAATCGTTGTTCAGCCGCCCTACATTAGATGAAACAATCACCACAGAACGCAGAACATAAATATCTTGTAGCTTAGAGTTAGAGACTTTTCCTTCGATACCTCATCAACACATCAACAATGAAGATCCAAGCGGCGTCAATCCTCTCTCTCACTCTCTCAACATGTCACGCCTTTGTCCCATCCACCCTCTCTCGCACCGCCATCAAATCCCACTCCATCTCCACCTCACCCCAACACGCCAACAATGTAATTTCAACCTTCTCGCAGCTCCTTCATCCGCGCACTGCTGCACCCAAATCAGCGATGCAAATGGCATCGGCTGAAGACTTTGATCAAACGAAGTATACGGAGGCAGCGTGGGCTACTTTGGCCGCATTGCCGGCTTGTGCGGATAGTTATTCGAGTACTAGTGTCGAGGCTCCAATGTTGCTGGGGATTTTGTTGAATCCTACCAAGTATCAGGCTGGTGAGTTGACATAATGTTGTTTTGTGAATTCCCATTGGTGTGTGTTGATATGCGGATTGATTGTGAATGCCCAACTCATGAATGTGGCGGTTGTTATGTGGTCCTGATTTCGCTATGTTATAACTCGAGTCTTTTGCAATTTGGACTCATATATATTGTTGCATTACATACTATCATGATCCTTCACACATTAGGTGAAAGTGCCATGACAGCCAAACAAGTAGCCATACAACTCCTCGAAGATGCAGGAGTCAACGTCGACCAGCTACGCGAGGAAGTTGAATCTTATCTCGAAAGACAACCAAAAGTCAAGGGAGACGAAAACTCACAAAAGATGATGGGAAGAGTCCTATCGGATGTACTTCAGGCTAGTAGACAGCTCAAGGCTGAGTTGAAGGACTCTTATATTTCAACAGAGGCGTTGCTTCTCGGGCTTTGTTCCAACGATACCCTTTTTACAGCCAATGCCATAGCCTCTCAAGGGGTCACCCTTGATAGTATGAAAGAGGCACTTCAAAACTTTCGTCAAAAGTCGGGATCGGGTCAGGCTGGACAAGCTTCTCGTGTTACATCTCGCAGTGCGGAGGGATTGTATGATAGTTTGGAGAAGTATGGGATTGACTTTACAAAGAATGCAGAAGAGGGTAAATTGGATCCTGTGATTGGTCGCGATGATGAGATTAGGAGGGCTATTCAGGTGTTGAGTAGGAGGACCAAAAACAATCCTGTGCTGATTGGTGATCCTGGAGTAGGTACGTGTTTTTTTACTGTGGAGTTCAATATGTGATCGTCTTTACGTGAATCATTACTCACATCTGCTGGCTCAATGTTTCTATACTATTAATAGGAAAGACTGCCATCGCCGAGGGTATTGCTCAAAGAATGGTTGCGGGTGATGTCCCTGATACTTTAAAGCCTCCATGCCGCCTCATTGGGTTAGACATGGGTGCACTCGTTGCAGGTGCTACGATGAGAGGAGAATTCGAGGAGAGACTAAAGGCAGTGATTGATGAAGTTCAAAAGAGTAACGGTGAAATCGTCTTGTTCATTGATGAGATGCACACTGTTGTAGGAGCAGGTAAGAACATTTTAGCTGCATGGAAACGAATGATTTTTCTTACGTTCAAACACTCATTGTACCCATACCTTTCTTTAGGAGCAACTAGTGGGTCCATGGATGCATCAAATCTACTTAAGCCTGCATTGGCCAGGGGACAATTGAGATGTATTGGCGCTACAACGATTAATGAATACAGAAAGTACATTGAGAAGGACAAGGTAAGTGGAGCCACATCCCATTAAAGGAAATGTAGGTACTTCCACTGATTGACTGAATGGCTACTATGTATTACCCCAGGCATTAGAGAGAAGATTTCAGCAGGTGTATGTAGACGAACCATCTCCTGAAGATACTGTGAGTATTTTGCGTGGGTTAAAGCCCAAGTATGAGGTTCATCACGGAGTTAGAATCAGAGACGAGGCATTACTGGCAGCAGCTAAGCTTAGCACAAGGTAGGTGTTAACTCATGCATTTTGTTTTAACACGTGCTGCGTGATTACTGATCCGCTACATTCTATTTCGTAAACAACATCAGATACCTTCCCGATCGTTTCCTTCCAGACAAAGGTAAGAGCTAAATACTACTACCGCATTCTCAAGTAATTGCCGGGTCATTTAGAAACTAACTTACATATGATTGCACTGGTCCAAAACCCAAGCAATTGATCTTGTTGATGAAGCATGCGCGAAACTGAAAAACGAGTTGACGTCCAAACCCACTGTTCTAGATGAAGTAGATCGTAAAATCATTCAACTGGAGATGGAACGCCTATCCATTAAATCAGATGTTGAAGCAAATGAGCTTAATGCAGACATGAGACGCCTTGAGAATCTCGAAGCTGAACTTTTGAGGCTTTATGATGAACAAGCTGATTTGAATGCACGCTGGGAGAAGGAAAAGTCCACCGTAACAAATGCCAATGAGCTCCAGGAAAAGATTGCTGAGGTGCAACTCGATATTGAAAAGGCGGAAAGAGAGTTTGATTTGGCAAAGGCAGCAGAGTTGAAGTATGGAACATTGCCGCTGTTAGAGCAGCAGCTCGAAGCGGCTAAACTCTCGGAGGACGAGAGGTCAGACGACGACGATAGCGAAAGAATGCTTCGAGACGAAGTTGTAGCAGATGACATTGCCGATGTAATATCAGTTTGGACCGGGATCCCAGCAAACAAGCTTTTGGAAACAGAGAGAGAAAGGGTACTTACAATGGCAGACAAATTGCGCGAGCGTGTCGTCGGCCAGGACGAAGCAATTGAAGTTGTAACAGACGCCATTCAAAGGTCCCGCGCTGGTATGAACGATCCCTCAAAACCAATTGCCTCGCTCATCTTCCTGGGTCCCACAGGAGTGTAAGTTCAAGTATTGATTACTGCTATTATTTTCACATCAAGAGTTCCCTAACAATCATATTATCTAACAGAGGTAAAACTGAATTGGCTAAAGCTCTATCCGAGTTCATGTTTGACACGGAAGAAGCAATGATTCGGTTAGATATGAGTGAATGTAAGTGCGATGATTGCATCTGTGCTGTATCTTTTGGTATATCCTTGTTACTTAAGATTGGTTCCCACTTCTGCAGACATGGAAAAGCATACTGTCTCACGTTTAGTGGGAGCCCCACCTGGATATGGTAAGTTCCAAGAGTTGAAGTACAATGTACTAATCGTTTCTGATAGCGTCTAACCTAACTTTCAACCAAACCTCCTCGACATGCATTAGTCGGTTACGGTAAGTTCAATGCTGAAATGTGTTAGATCAAGGCACACTTGTTTGATCTCTAATAGTGATCCCACATTAAAATGCAAATAGACGAAGGAGGCCAGCTCACAGATGCCGTGCGTCGTCGCCCGTATGCGGTATTGCTGTTTGACGAGATGGAGAAAGCCCATCCTGATGTGTATAACATCATGTTGCAATTACTAGATGATGGCCAGGTGACTGACTCTAAAGGAAACACTGTGAACTTCAAGAATACAATCGTTATCTTCACCTCAAATGTAGGCAGCCAAGACATTATCGATCTAGGTGGTTCTGAAGGCGATCAGGAGTTGATGAGACAGCGTGTCACTGATGCAATGAGAGCCCAATTCCGTCCTGAATTTCTCAACAGGATTGACGAGAACGTCATTTTCAATTCTTTATCTAAAGAAAATCTGCGTGGAATTGTAGTGTTGGAAGCCAAACGCTTGGAAAGTAGACTCGCCGAGCGTTCTATGAAAATGATCATCACAGACGATGCACTTGATTACCTTGCTGAAGTAGGCTTTGATCCGGTGTATGGTGCACGTCCATTGAAGAGGGCATTGCAAAAGGAGCTTGAGAACACTATGGCATTGGGAATTCTCAATGGGGAGTATTCTGATGGTGACACTATTATGGTTGGTGTACTAGATGGGAAAATCAATATAAGAAAGGCTCTTGACTACGAGATAGGATACAATGCAGGCGAGGAGACTTACAGTTACGGGGAACAAGAATCTTATTCGGGTGGTTTTGAATAATAGCAAGATAAGACTTAAGTATTAACCCCGCGAAATGCTCTGCATTTTTCTTTGCCCGACGTAGGTAGTTTCAATGTCAAATGTTGTTGTAGCATGATTATCCTAAGATCTTCGTAGGTGCTTCTTCCTCTTGGCAGCTTGAAACGTCGTCATTGTTTGAATATAGCATTCCCTGTACCATACACTTAAAGCAGATAATGTGTACGATACCATAAATGCCATCGATGCAATGTGAACATAATATCATCTCGAGTAGGCCACAAATCGTTTCATCTGAAGTTTGAAGATAATCGTTTAGCTCATACTGAACCGAAGTTCCCCCCTGTCCCCCGTAATTCCCTTGCCATTTGCCTACGGCTAGCCTCCGTTGATGGTCGAATGTTTTGATGCTTCTGGCTGGATTGGACTGTGTTTCAAACACTCGATCATTGGGTTGACAGAAAGGCGCTCTATACCTGCTGCTCAAAGTGGCATTAGTAATGACAAGGTTCCTTCGGGTTGCAATCGCAATCTTCATAGGGTTAGTTGCGGTGTTTCCGTTTTTGATCACCCCGGCGTTGGACTCCATTACATCGCAATCTTCGTCAGAGACGTTATTAGATCAGCGCGTGCACGATCAATTGAGACATCCACATCAGCAGACGCCACATGTGCAGAAGCAACAGTCCAATATGCAACCATTGACAGCACGAAGATATTTCGCAACAACGAACTCAAATGATCAAAACAATTACTACCTCGAGCCGCTAGACAATGATGGAAGAGTCAGTCTGTATTCGGGCATTCCATCCCGCCCATGGAGCGAATCATTTCTCATTCCACTCAACTATTCTCATCCAGAGGCCGATACTTTGATACGTCAGACATTGGAGAATAGGCTAAATGAGTTGCTGCAATCAGATTCTTTGCCTCACGGGCAGCTACCAACATATCTTCCTCCTCAATTTCCACAATGGGATCGAACAATTCATGAACTTATTGCACGTGATTCAACTATTTTGGGAATGCCGCCGGAATGCTGTCCAAACATTGATGTGCACAAGCATTTGACAAAGAACTTCAGCAATGCCAACGTTCTCAGCGAAGAAGAATTGAATGATTGCCAATGCCGCTCTCCTAGAAACTATGCTACAAACGATCGACCTATTGCAACGCTGGTGACGGCATTTTATCAAATGAGTTCCAAGCATCCAGTCAAAATGTATCAAAAGACATCAGGCCAGCTATTGGCTACGTCAGATCCCATGATTATCTTTTGCGAACCTAATAGTACATGGGCAACATTCTTTGTAGAAAAGAGGAAGCACGCACCGACAATCATTGTGCCGTTAGCAGCAAAAGAGCTACGTCTAGTCAAACATTTCTCACAAGAGACATTTTGGAAGAAACAATATGCAATAGATCCAGAAGCACCGACGCATCACAAAAATGTCAATACAATGCTGTATGTGATTTGGGATGAAAAGTTGGTACTTCTTCATACTGCAGCCATGTTAAATCCATTCAATACAACACAATTCGTCTGGGTTGACACAGGATACTGGAGGAATCCAGCACCGCATTTGTACAGGAATAGCGCCGTCAGGATCAACATTACCGAAAGAGGAGTGAACGATGAATCAACTTTATTGTTTCAAATGATACCCTACAATTTCGATCGAGATGCCGTCATCTCTGGGGATCAAGTTCTGGTGGGAGGAAATTGCTTTGCGGGAACTTACACTGGCATATCCAACTTGTATTCTGCTTTCTACGAAACGTTTTGGGCCATGGCATCCACAGGGAAGTTTGTCGGCAGTGACCAAAAAGTTCTCTACAGAACATGCCATCATTATCCTAATGTGTGTCATATTCATGCACCTAAAAAGATGAGATCTTGGCTGGCCATGTTGGGAGAATTGCTTCCGGATATTGGAAAGGAGAAGATTGGGGAGCCACTGAAGCTGAAGGAATGGGTTGCTCCGCTAGTAAAGCTTCCCGTCCCACCGCTGGGCATTGTGGACGATGCAACCTCTGCGGACGTTTGGAAAGAAGTAACTCCATAAGATGAAGTAACACAAAGGATACGGATACTTATGAATTTAAGATTGCACATCACATCCATATTGAATCATTAATGAAGTAACATGCAAAACATCTACTTCAACTGGCTTTCAATCCTCTGTTTCATAGGCTTCAAACCATCTCTACTCTTCTGAATAGCAGAATCTATACACTTCAACATGGCATCCTCCACCTTCCTCATCTTTTTATCATCATTATGCATATCTGGTGTGATACTCCCCTGCGCGTCATCTTGACATTGCACCATGGCACGTTGCAACCTGTTTTGAAAGTTACCAATCTCTTGTTGCGTGACATTTCCAGCCAATTGATAAGGGACTTGACATTGATTGGTGCATTGTTCGATTTGTTCTTTCCTCCCGTTTTTGCCAGCTCTGGAAATGTTGAACATTGATTGAATAAGAATGAAATCAGATACATTGCTATTGATGTCCCACAAGTACTCACTTGTCGTAACACGAGACAATGCAGGAATGCATATTCCTCTGTAAATTGTAAATATTAGAATGTCAGTTGAAGCAGCTCAGTTTGCGCTCATTCGTTTTCTATGCACTCGGATGACGGATGACACATAAAAAACTCACCGCGATAGGCCTCAACTTGTACCGCTCTAGCTCATCCACGAGAGTTGTCAGCTCTCCCTGAATTTTGGAAGTGAGCTGATTGACTTTCGATTGAAGATCGGGACTTGCCATCATATAATAATTATCTTATCTGCAGTTGTGGTGGGCGATAATCAGTGCAGCTGCGGCCCTGGAAAAGTTAAAGCTTTATACTATCAAGCACAAAGCACATGCATCATAACAACATACATGTCATGCTTTTGAGAGGAGCCACATCTACCCTCTAACCAGACAGAGAAGAATGCGCTATTCACTTACCTGTTCCCTTCAACACTGGTGGCTCCGATTCCTGGGATCACCTTATGTAGATACCTACATATTTGGAAATATCTCAAGCAAAAAATAAGAATGTAATAAATTTTGACAGGTAGGCATCGGCATTTCCTTTCTCTCCTTTCTGCCTTCCCTTACATCGATATTTTCTTCTCAACAGTCTCAGAACAGAATAGCATGCAAAATATTGGGAAAATGCTCTTCTTAACTTATCAATAAACTTTATACACATTCACATCGTCTCAGGTGCCTCCTACTTAATGTGCTGACATACCAACAGCTCCCTTAAAAGCCTCATCCAACACCTCGCAAAGTGTCGGGTGAGTGTGAACCATCATACTCAACTCTTGTACTGTAGTTCCAGCAGCCACAGCATTTGCACACTCTTGAATCAAATCAGCAGCATGAATTCCAATAATGTGAACAGCAACCACCTTTCCAGTGTCTTTGTTGTAAAGAACCTTGGCAATTCCATTACCTTCCAATTCTGCCAATGCCTTGGAGTTGGCACGGAAGTTTCCTTGAGACTTTCCGAGAGTCCATCCCTCTTTTTCTGCGCGTTCAATAGCTTGCTCTTCGGTAGGTCCAACCATGGCAATTTCCGGGTGAGTAAAGCATGCAGCTGGGATGGCATCGTGGTTGACGGCATGCTCTCTACCGCAAATGTTTTCAATAGCACTAATGCCCTGAGCGGAGGCAGCGTGTGCCAACATCATTTTACCGTTGGCATCACCAATGCACCATACTCCTGGAACGACTTCCCCACCATCGTGCTTGGTTAGTACTTGCATCTTTTCATTGACAGCAACAAATCCACGCTGTGTCTCGATACCCATGGCTTCGAGTCCCATATCTTTGGTGTTGGGAACACGTCCGGTGGCAACCATGGCGGCATCGACCTCAAGGGTCTCGACATGTTCCCTGTATTAGTAGATATCAGTTAGGTGCAGGGTAAGTTGTTAAGCAACTCACAATTTTTTTCACGCCAATATGCACCAAAAGGTACTCACTTGGTCTGAGCATCAATCATCTTAATAGTAACAGGTTTCACCCCAGGAATTCCCGGTGTAACCTCACTAGCAAACACGCCAGTCCTATAATCAATAGGTCTGTCCCTGATAAGCAACCTCTCGGCCATCTTGGCAATCTCTCTATCGAACGTGGGCATAATATTGGGCAATGCCTCAATGAATGTGACCTCGCTTCCGAGGGCGGTGTAAACATCACTGAACTCGAGTCCGATGTACCCGGATCCGATGATGGCGACCCATTCGGGTACGGATTGTAGTTCGAGTGCTCCGTCGGAGGTGTAGACGGTTTTTTCGTCGATGGTAACTCCTGGAGGGACGAATGGGATGGATCCTGGAGCTAGGATAATGTCCTTTGTGTTGTGTTGAAGAAAACAGGGTGAGAAATTGTCTCGTTGTGATTTCAGGTTGATAAAAAAGCAGCATCTGATCTACACAATGCTCTGCTGGCCATTGATAATAGTTCCAAGCTACTTATAGCTCTCGCATAAACATCGACCAACTAACTCACCTTGGCAGTATAAACTTTTCCACTAGCATCATCCTTAACCTCATTCGCCTTTCCAGTCAAAATACCCTTCCCCTCAACAATATCCACCCCCAACGCCACAAGAGACCCCTCCAAATTCCCCTTGACCCGATTCGCCAACTGCTTCGCATGATTCGCCACACCCTCCCTATCATATTTGATGCTATCCTTCCCACCCTCCACTGTAATACCAAATTCGCTTAAATGTGCCTCATTCTGCATCTCGCGGACACGGCCCGATGCGGCGAGCAATGCCTTGGAGGGGACGCATCCCCTATTGACGCAGGTGCCTCCCACGTCTCTTCCGCTGAAGACTGCCGTGGTCAAGTCTTGGGCTCGGGAGTGGAGGGCGGCACCGTGGCCTCCTACACCGCATCCGACGATGATGACGTCGTAGTCGTAGTTGCCGCATTTAGAGGCTTCGAGTTGGGAGAGTTGGGGGCGTGTAGTGCGAGAGGATGATTGGATGGAAGGGGAAAAGGCGTTGGTGGAGGAGAGGAGGAGGGTAGTGGCTAGGAGGAACTTCATTGTTTAGATGCTACAGTTTGATTTGATGTCGAGAATTGAAAGAGATATGGTGAAAATGCTTTCGATTATGGCCTTTATTGCAATAATGGGTTGCCTCTATTGATTGCTCTGTCACTCTCCACCATTGTTGAAAGCAAACGTCGGCCTCAAACAAACGGTTCGAAAAAGAACGTCATCGGTGCAGGTCAGGTCGCTTTAGCACGAAAAGAGCTCGTGGGAAGCTAGCAAAAGTATCTTTTTAGTTATGACACGTCAGTGATGGAGGAGTGCTAAAACGGAGGTTGTACAAGGTTGTGTTTGGATTTGACAATCTTCTATCTTTGTGACGTAAAGTCTACACAACACAATAACAGTCAACCCGTCAATCATAACCTTCATAAGTAACAGCCATCATCCAACCATCCAACAAAAGGCAAGGCTAAAAGGATGTCAACCAATGTCAACATCATCTCTACGGACTACATCGATCTCAATCTATCGTAAATCCCTCTGCTCAGTGATGGAAAGTCCATCGAATAAAATGCGCGGGCGTGGCAGAGGCACCGGCGGCCGATACAAGAATCACAACCGCGGACGAGGTATGTCAACAAATAGCGTTGGCGCAGCAAACAACGGACATGAATTTCCTGCCAATCCTTCGAACAACCGCGTGACCAAGTCTCCTAACAAAATGAAGAATTGCACAACTGCTAATAATAATCCTACAACTACCCCATCTGTCATGATAGAAAAAGATGATTTCATCGTGAACTTTCACAATAAAGTTCGTGCAGCCAAGTACAAAGTCCACGCACCCAATTGTGACTGTTCCAAAGTTGAGAGAGTGCGCAAGAGATACATGGATTCTCAACAAAATTATAATGCTAATGCAACACACGACAACGATGACATTCCGATCACAACCGCTGCATCCCAGTATGGCGATGGAATTCAATTCGATATAGACGGAGGTTTTTCACATCAGTTTGACAGCCAGCTTCTTCTATCATCAGATGATGCAACATCCAACTTTGACAATCTCGTGGTGGTACCCGATACTGCTCGACCTTCCGCCGCTTACATTTGCCTAAATACGAATTCGAAGCAATTCCAACAAAATGGTATTAAGTGTGAACAAAAACTAGCCATGGAAATATTTGGTACGAAAACAGGAGACTGCGCAGGTAGAAGTATTAGTATGAATGGTAACATACCTCCTTTTAAGGTGTCATGCGGAATATGTCTACTGACTCGACATTATTGGAATGGATTTGTCGCTCTGGTCTCGAGCACATTTGAGCAAATTCAACCTGTGTTGAAAAGTGCTCGTGATGCTGCTCAAGCGAAAGCTCATAGTGGATGGCATTCCGATCACGCTCATTTTGTTTGTGCGGTAGATATATCCACAATGAAATCATTTATAACACCAATTTCAAAGACCAGATCAGTTTCAGCAAAATTGATAAAGATGGTCTTGTCACAAATGAACAACTCTGGAGTTGAGCTATCGCTCGATGCACAATCGTTTATTGATAGTAACACTGCCACGAGTCAAGTTGCAAAGATTGAAATTGGACATCATCTGACCTCATTCCTTCAGCTTCTGACCGAGAGGACAAGTAAGGAAACCAATCAGTTTCAATATATTATGGTGATTGGATACCAAGATGACATTCTGAAATGGACATTAGATTTACCGGGTGGGAAACGTCATTTGGGAGAGAATACATTAGAAGGAGCCATACGTGAGGTTGAAGAAGAATGTTCATTGCAATTAGACAGTCAGTGGCTCGAGAGTCAAATGCCGAAAAAGTATGGTGGGGCCAATTCACTAACTGATGGAGTTGTACAAGTATTTGAAGATTCTGGAAATGCATATATATTGATTGTTGCTACCAGCATCTTTGGAAGAGATTGTTGAAGACAACTAAATGTATCAATGTGTTCTTGATCTAGTATGTATCGAAATCTAATCAAATGCATACTTGAAATGTATCCTAAGATACACCCCGATTGCCTTCAAAGCTGGCTTGACATGCTCAGATACATCATTTCATTCCTGTTATACTTTAAAGTAAAGTTATCTTTTATAGAACCTCATGAATACAATCAAAAAGATCAGGACAGCAAACACCTTAATAATCAAACCTCGATTACCCTTGGTATATCCATATACCTTTACCAATTCATCATGCCCTGCATCAATATCTCCACTCGCGGCTTCTACATCATCTTCGATTCGTTCCAACACCTCTCCCTGCTGCGAGATTAAATTTGACATTTTGGAAAACATGGTAGTTAATTCAGCTATGCTTTTCTCAGCCAGGCGTGCCGATTGAAGACGGGATGCAGTCTGTCTATTTTGACGACGTGTCTGGATTTGTTGCAATGTTCCATCTTTTGTGTACTTGTCGTCATCGTCACCCTGTTGTATTGCTGTTCGAGATTGCTGCTGCACTGGTTGTTGCTTGCGTTGTCTCATGCCAGTGGAAAAAGAGGTTTCATTCAACGAGGCACCACCATAAGCTCCATACGACGATCCTTTGTAGCCGCCGTAACCTGCGTATGCTGATTTTGCTACACCATTGCCATTGTAAGATGATGGTGCCGATGCTGCCTCTCCTCCATATCTTAGGGATGTCTTACTCATAGGTGCATTCCCAGAGGCAGTCATGGTAAATAGTGGCGATTGAAACTGCGCAGCACTTGAATTGACACTCAGATTCTTTTGGAGTGGCACATTTACCCTTCTATTCACCGCCGTTGATGAAGCTCCAGAAGCACCGGCACTCAACAATTTCTTACGGTGACTCATCTGATCTCTAATCACCACACTTCTCATCTCCAGCTCCTTTTTGAGAGCATCCATTCTCTCTTTGGCCAATGATTCTAAATGTCCAGACAATAGTTCATAATGCTTTCTCCTTTGCAAACTGATTCTATTCCCTCGTGCAGTTTCTATAGGTTGGTTTCCTTCTTGTGCTAGAGTGGCGCACACTTCCTTCATTTCTTTCACACCCTCATGGAACTTTTCTAAAGTAGATTGAATTTCTAGTGTAGGATCATTGGTGTGACCTCTTCTTCGTACTAAGGAGTGCAGTTCGGATAATTGACCGTCCAGCATGGCAAGTAGATCACTGGAATCCTTGAGTAATATTTGAGAGGGCGTGTCGTCTGAATGATGAAGAGGGGCCCCGAATGGGTCTAGAGATTTTGAAGGTGCAACATGCAGTTTTAATGAGGCGGGATCTATCTCTAGAAGCCATTCTGGCAGGTCGTATGTAGCGGGTTTCTGTGAATCTCGTTGGCGAAGTTTTGCCTGGCTTATTTTTAGAGCGGTGCGCGCACACGATAGAAGCTCGTTGGAGCGATTGACTGTGTAGAACTTTAGTTCTGATGCAGCCGCGGTTGGCGGTGCCGACATTGTTAGATGTTTGTGTGGGGAGTGGATGCTCGCCATTGCGGCGGGCGGGGGGACGAGTGGCGCTCCGAAAAATTTTTCGTTTTATTAGCTGCATGTTCTGAGTTCGTCACTTGAGATTTATCTTGCTCTGCGATACCATACTCGACTTAAGCTCACTATCTATTCAGATACGCCTGAACTTCTAACCCACCAAACTACTCTACAGCACATTCTCTTGTCATTTACTGCAAAGAAAGCAGAGCCTGGGGACTGGCGGCTCTGTCCACCTTTTTGGTAAGTAATCCATTGGATAATAGATACTTACTATAATATCCTATCTTCGGGGTAGAGAACATTGTACACATGGGAGACGTGTCTCCTATTTTAGGTCACGCTGCAGATAATCACACCTCTCAACACTGCTCAAATCTCCAAACTCTAACAGCACCATCATCGCCACAACTAACCAAACAACTACCATC
>JALLPI010000999.1:0-12832 GCA_036939935.1 Cyclotella atomus
AGCCGAATTATGACATCATTTTGTGTCGTTTCCTTAGAAGCCCCTTAGAGAAAACCTAAGGGGCATCTAAGGAATTTTTCGGATGTAGTGAAGCTCTTCACGAGTGTGTTCCATGACTGAGGGTAAGACAAAAGGAAGCTGATCCTCAGATAAGAGGTTGGAGAGTCCATTGGCTTTTGCTTTGAAATGCCATGACACGGGAAGTGCTGAATCGGAAGCAGGGAGTGAGGTAGCTAAATGGACACAAGGCAGGATGACGGCAGACCCAACTAGATGGTACCATGGCGGAACCAGAAGATCGAGAATCACTGCTAAAGCCCACAGGAGATACGCAGCAGTTGCCAATCGCCGAAGATTGTAGCTAACTCTTGCAGGACAGCAGAAAACCGGTTAACGCAACACTCAAAAGCACGTAACCAGCCTTGTAGAGCAAAACCAACACACATTGACATTCCTTTGCTGATTGATGAGATATATGGGGATTGACAGAGCCGTGGGATACGAATTGGAGATTCACCACAACGGCGACAACAACGAGGTGGAATGAACCATGACCTGTAACCACAGACGTGAGTCATTGGTGGGGAGTGTTGGTGAGGAACCATCAGAGTCAAGAGAAGGTACTCAGACCAGAATGCGAGGGCCTCATATGTTCCGCGGAGCAAACGGCAATACACCGGAACCAACTGGAGAGTGAAGAACCACCAAAATTTGGGGATGTGAACAGACTGAAGCAGCAGGTTGTATTGTGTAAGCCACCCTAGAAGGCCATACCCACTCAGTAGTGCCAAAGGACCATGCTGCAGTGCCGGGAAGCGGCTGTGAACCTGAAGCAAATGTTGAAGGCGTGAGAGGGCAGAACACACTGTAGTGAAGCTGATCCAGATGAACAGGAACTCCCAGTAGGTAAACGCAAAGTAAAGACCAGACTGAAGCAAACTGATGATGGTTGGACGTGTGGCATACCACCACGTTGAGAAGCACCAGGCTGGGGTGAACATTGTAAGGGGAGATCCATTGACTGGTGCCAGTAGGCTTGATAACAGGCCGAAGCAAAGTATCGAAGGAAGTTGCGACCAACGAAAGCGATGACAGGAACGGGGCGGGATGCTCGAGCCTGGGTCGGGGGGTAAACAAACAAGACGAAGCCAATAATTCAAGTCGGCGGCGGGTGCATAAGCAATCCCTTGTAACCCCATAAGGACTAGAACCAAAGCGAGCGAAGAAAACAGACTGTTGAGCCACGGTGCAGCATTCAAGAGAGACGCAAACATGAGCCCACAGAAAACTTGGAATTGAAGAGAAAGGCGATCGTGATGACCAAGTGCACCACCGCCTACTCTTTTGACAGAGACAGATCATTGATGCACTGGAGCAGATTGGCAGCCAAGAGAAAAGGATGCTCGGTTGTTGCATTGTTCACTGAAGCCTCAAAAGCGACAGATTTGGCAGGGCCAGGCATCTGAAGACAATCACGAAGGTTGTTGGGACGTCCATCTCTAGAGTTTGCACGTGAGCCGGGGTGAGAGTGATTGCGAAAGCCGTGACAAGAGCGAGAGTTATTGCGAGATCCTTGACGAGAGCAAGAGTTAGACCTGGAGTTCGAATCATTGGATGTTGGATGAGGACATTCTTTGCGCCAGTGATCAGTAGCACCACAATTACCGCATGGGAACTTTGCGCTGGGTCCAAACTTCTTTCTAGGGCTGTCAGTCAGTTTTGACAAGAGCGCACTGGCAATGGCATTGATGTCAGGAGATATATTGGGATTGGACACAGCAGTGGTGGACTGTGCAGATGAGACAGCCACGAGGGTAGATGAGCCAGTGAGAGCAGCAGGCCAGGAGCCAGATTGAAGTTGTCCACGGTAATATACCTGGTGAGCTTGGAAAGGTAGGTTTTGAGCAGCTTGAAATCTTGATATTGCACATTTTGACCAGGAGCTGGTGGTTCTTTGTCGACCTCTTCGCGCAGGACAAGGCCGTTACAAATTTCATTGAACTGCTCATGGGAGGACTTGGCTATACCGCGAAGAACATAGGAACAAACATGGGGGGGGCAGGTCTTGATACTGCAAGGCGACTTTTCCGAGAGTTGTGACATGTTGTCCAGCCAGAACCACATTTTGCTGTGGGTAGGATGTGATGTTGAAGGAGGTAAGGCCGCGCTGGATGCATTGTCGGATTTCAAAGGAGTCAGACGCAAGTTTGTCCATGGCAATTCATCTTGATTGTAATGGCGCCACCACGTTGGTGCTCGGGCAACTCGGCAATGTCGAAGGCCACATCTTGACGCACTGTATGATGTAAAGACTTGGTGATGAGCTGGGCAACCATATCATCAGACAACTGATCAGCCAGGGCAAAGAATGAATTACAAAAGAACTGCCAATCGAGCACTCGGGACAAGGACACACAATGGCTATCAGTCAGCAGGTTCACGGTAGAGCCACCATAGTCCGAGGTGTAGATATCAAAGTGCTCGTACATTTCGACAGATGCCATCATATCATAGCCAGGCTTTGGGTGGTATAGTACTCGGCAACCTTGGGGGAGTAGGATGTTCCGTGATGTTGGCCGTGGTAAAGTAGCGCAGCTGGTATTCCGAGGAGAGGCCTTGGGTAGCGATGCTCACGAGCTTTTCAACATCAACCGCATCTTTGCCACGGTTGTACTTGGATACACGGACTTGTCAAACTCTGGGGCCTCTAACAGGCGAGACAGGAGCATTGACAAGATCAAGGCGAGGCGAGACAACCTGAAGTGTATATTGGGGGCCAGAGGAGGGCACATTAGGAATGCCGAGAGAGTTAGGAGGCGGAGCATGATGGTGGGGTTGGTAGGCAGTAGACGATTCGGGAGCAGTGTTGTAGCAAGCAGACGACGGATTGAGGACAGCAACATGAGCTGACGGAGCGAGGCGAGCTGGACGAGCCCAGGGGGTAGCAAAATCGGAGTGCGTGGGTGGGGTAGTAGACAATTCGGGAGCAGTGTTGTAGCGAGCAGACGATGGATCAAGGACGGCGGCGTGAGCTGACGGAGCAAGGCAAGCTGGACGAGCCCAGGGGGTAGCGAAAGCGGTATGTGCGGTGGGGCGGCCGTAAGAGATGGACAGGGTGGTGGTTCCTGTAGAGGAGGAGCAAATTGGACGGCGGCCGCATGATGTGCTAGGAGGGCGGGCTGGGCTGGTGCAGCAGCATGGTCAACTGGAGACAACAGAGAGCATGGAGACGTCTGGTGTGTGGGCCCATCTGCAGGGAGGGCAGCGGCGGATGATACAGCGGCGGAGGCATGCAGATTAGAGCCGTGTGAAGGCTGATAGACGGCGGCGGCAGTGCTGCCATGGTGATGGTTCAGCATGGGCGAGAATGGTGAGAGTGAGGGAACAGGATTTCGCTGTGAAGGTAGAGCCACCACGTGGGTGTTTGAGTCACAGTGGAGGTCATTTTGGAGGTCATTGTTACGGGCAACGGACGTGGACGGAGGAATCGGAGAAGCGTCAGGATCAGCTGGGAACACTCTGGCAAAAGGATTGTGACTAGGCAAGGCAAGATAGCGTCGGTCAGCGTGAGCACAACGGTGAACAGTGTCAGTGTGAACCGGAGCAGGACGTTGATGGTGGGCAGTCGACGGGAACGACGAGACAGGGGACGAGCTAAAGGCGTGGGAGACGACAGGACCACCATGGTGAGTAACCGTGTCCTTGCTGTTGCTGTAGATGGTTATGACCTCAATTTCAGCCGGAGAACGGGCACGGGGGAGGGGCCGGGGTCAACTTCGTTGGGGTCGGGGCGACAGGGAGAAAGGGTAGGGGACCAAATATGACGGAAGAACGACGGGGTTTGACGGGGAGGGACAGACAAAGATGGGGTACCGTTGCTTGAGGACGGCATGTTCGATGATGGGCAATGGGCGACTGATCGAAGTCAATACACTGCTCGAGAGTGATCAAAAGGGTGAGCACAACCGAATGCTCGCAATTACCAAGAGCACAACCGAATACTCGACTGGGGTGAGCACAACCGAATGCTCAAAGCACAACCAAATGCTATCAGGACAGCTGAGCACAACCAAATGCCCAGAACAACGACAAAAGAGCACAGACGAGTGCTCGGGATGATATTGATGATGGAGGAGATTAGAGAGTTGTAGGCAACGAGAGCATTAAAGGGCGATCATAACCTAACGGGTTCAGGAATATTGTGAGACTTAGTTTACACAGAGTTGCTTCGCTAAGCAGTCAGAGGATTTGATTCGATCGTTGCATTTGATGTAAATAGACAGTAAATCTCTAATGACAGAAGCTTTTCTCCAAAGTCAATACCTAAGCTTTGTTCAAACATGATCAGTTGTATCTCTGTATCCAGTATCCATACTTAGGCCATATACACACTTGTATTGTTCCTCTGTACCAGGATATCACTCCTATAGTGGCCCTGGTTATGTTTGTAGACCTTTTGTGAATAAAACGGTTCCAGACACAATTGGTGTGTTCCAAGGTACTAGTGCCGATGGCATGAATGGTGCCCTCTTACCCAAGACTACAACAACTCCGTAGTTACGTTTAAAGAGGATTGTTCGAGCTCGTCTGTAAGAACAAATGGATTGGCCTTTGAGTTTGACGCACCTTGGGGGGGCTATTATGATCCCTACAATGATGACTATATATTGAACGGCTGCCAAGGCCGCCGAGAATTACACCCTGCTTCAACTTCACGCTGGATAGCTTGTGGTACCTATAGGCTTGTCATTTCTATCTGTTACTGCTCGGGTGCTCCCTCAAGTGCTCCAAGCAATTTTCCAACATTGAACCATCCTACTCCCCGAGCTCCGTGCCATCCTCGAGCCCCAGTGACAACCCATCAATCTCTTACGTGCCGTCTAGGTGAGATATGAACATTTTTGAAGTGAAGTGTACACCAAAGGCATACTTACATCATGAACATGTTAAACTTTTACAAGTGCACCTTCTGCAGCTCCATTTGCCGCACCGTCAAGCAAGCCTTCAGCAGCACCGAGTGGGCTTCCTTCTGCAACCCCTTCAACAAGCCCCTCTGTCTCACTGAAGCAGAGGTACGTGAAAAAGAAATTGTCTTGCGCGCCATTGCCCAGGTTTTTCTTGTCTCACGTCCAAATTGATCACAATAGCATTCCTCCATCCGACTCTCCATCATCAAGCCCAAGCTCACATCCATTTGGCGCACCCTCAAATGAGCCTTCAGATAGGCCTTCATCCTCCCCAAGCGAAGCACCATCATCATTGCTGAGTTGTAATCCGACTCAGGCACCAACTCCATCGCCCAGCATCAGCATCAATCTATTCTATCCCGACCAAAGTCAGAAAGGTTTCGAAACAGGATGTCTAAGCGATGGTCAACAGCCTGCCTGGATGGAGAGTAATGAAGAGTAAGTTTCGTTATCGTCATGCAACTGCCATAATCTCTGTTTGCGTGATTTGTTTTCTAACGAATTCAATCCATTGCATGTATAATTCTATTGCAGATACTGGCTATTCTCAACACTCGAGAAATGCTGTAAGAGCCACTTTGAATGGAATCTCGAGTATTGTATGGGCTCTATCGACGATACCTGCGCCCGGTCGCTCTTCTATCCCGATTGGGACGGAGATAACACAGGTTGCATTCGTGATGGGAACGAGGTAAGTATCAGATGACATAGTCAGGAATATGATACTTATTCCTCCATTATAATCACTTATCATTTCGTGAAGCCTTACTACATGACTCGAAATCCAAGTACGTACCTCTTCAGTACAAAGGCCACTTGCTGCCAAGAATACTACCCATTCACTTATTCCGAATGCATGGGAGGCTCTTCATCCGGTAGTGGGTTGAAGTGGTACGCTGACTGGACCTCAGGGGACGAAACATGTAAAAACGATGGCAAGGCTCCTAAGTACATGATTGATCACGACCAAGACTCCCTCAAATCCTGGTTGTTTGATGATCTCGAAGACTGCCGTTCAGTCAATTTTTCATACACGATGAAGGGCTGCCTGGCATCAGGAAACTCTTATGTAGGGAGTCGCAAGTACTACCCGGACTGGAATGGCCAGGACGAAACGTCGTGCAAAATTGACGATGCATCTTCTCCCGCTCCTGAGTACATGCACCAGTCTGGCAAGTGGTTCTTTGATGATATTGAAAAGTATTGCGAACATCACTTCAGCTTCAATAAAGGTGGTTGCATGAGATCATCTGGAGCACCATCCAGTGATGTTGGGTCTAACAAATGGTATGTTGACTGGGCTATCTTTCGCTGTGTCAAGAATTGCGAGTCTGGATCTTCTTCGAAGTGTGGAGGTTTTGCTGGTAATTGGGATATATTGTACAAGAGTCAATCGCAAACGCGTGGGTTATAATTACCAAGCTTGCATGGGGTGAGGTAATGGGTCAAGTCGATTTGTTGGTTGTGTTTACATGAAAGAATCTCATCCGAGAATTTACATAAGAAAAGCAGTCTGTATTAAGTTACTTCAAAGAGAAGCCATAACCTCATCTGCAATAGCAATTGTTTTGTCAATGTCTTCGTCTGTGTGTGCCATACTCATGAAACCAGCCTCATACATAGAAGGGGCAAGGTAAACGCCTCTTTCAAGCATTGCCCGGTGCCACTTTCCGAACTTCTTAGCATCAGCCTTGGCTGCTTGAGAGAAGTTCTTCACAGGTCCATCAACGAAGTACCATCCGAACATACCTCCAGCATAGTCTCCAGAAATTGGAAGTCCATGTTTTTCGGCGGTGGCTACAATGCCATCAACCAACTTCTTTGACTTTCTCTCCAACTCCTCATATACTCCTGGTTGTGCAAGCTTCTTCATTGTCTCAATACCAGCAGTCATGGCAAGGGGGTTACCAGACAAGGTACCAGCCTGGTACATAGGTCCAGCAGGGGCAACCATCTCCATGATTTCTTTCTTTCCTCCATAGGCTCCAACAGGAAGACCACCTCCAATAACCTTACCCATAGTTGTCAAGTCGGGTGTAATTCCGAAGTATTGCTGAGCCCCACCGTAGGACACACGGAAACCAGTCATGACCTCATCAAAAACAAGGACAGATCCATTCTTAGTGCACAATTCACGCAATCCCTCGAGGAAGGCTTTGTCAGGCTTAATGAAACCAGAGTTTCCAACAACGGGTTCCAAGATAACAGCGGCAATTTCGTCTTTGTTTTCCTCGAAAATGGTTTTCACAGCATCCAAGTTATTGTACTCAGCACAGAGAGTGGCCTTGGTGGCACTGGAGGGAACACCAGGACTATCTGGCAAACCGAGGGTAGCAACACCAGATCCAGCCTGGACCAAGAAGGAGTCTGCGTGTCCGTGGTAGCATCCTTCAAATTTAATGACCTTCTCACGGTTGGTGAAGGCACGGCAAAGACGGATCATACCCATGCAGGCTTCAGTTCCAGAGTTGGTGAAACGGACCATTTCTACGGATGGGACAGCAGCGATGACAGCCTTGGCAAGCTCGTTTTCAAGAGGGCAGGGGGCTCCAAAAGAGGTTCCTAAGAGATCATTGTAGAATTGATAAGACACTACAGTTAATGAACATGTCAGAATATGCATGATTGTGACTTACCCTTGTCCATAGTCTTCTTCACAGCATCCAAAACATCATCATCAGCATGTCCCAAAATAGCCGGACCCCAAGTTCCAACATAGTCAATGTATTTGTTACCATCAACATCCCATGCATATGCACCTTTGACTCTGTCAAATACAACGGGGTTGCCTCCCACGGATTTGAAGGCACGAACAGGCGAAGAGACTCCTCCAGGCATGAGCTTTGAAGTGAGAAGCAAACGAATATTTATGTGAGTGTCAATAACTATTAGATGAACTCAGAATGCATCGTTTATCATTTGGTCATTTCACACCAGGACAAACAAGTGTGCATTTCTGAAATCAAAAATCACATTGATGCATTTGCTGTAATGAGCATAGTATCCTCATCATCACCAAGTTACATGTTCATATTGGATGGACTCTATGCTTGACATCTGCAATTCTCGTGTTCCACTTCAACGACTTGACATAGAATGCATGAAGCACGATGGAGAGAGTTTCTATGCCATGTTTCAAGTCAAAATTCTCTCGCCACTTCTCATTTGCAAAACAACACAAAAAACATTGCAGTGGCTAATATCGAGCATTTATCCACAAATCACAAACTAGATGCAGCCTAGCTATGCAGTCACGATAACTGCTCATTACTATGCCCCACCAAACAAGTAATAACCAAGATCCAAATAGAGCAAAGATGCAACTTCAACTCACAGTCTTGGCCTCTTCGAAAATCTCATTACTCTTGGTGAATGTGTACACCTCGCTGGAAATTGTCGATCTAAGGGCACTGGAGGCACTTCCAGAGGTGGAAGGGGCGAAGGCAGCGGTGCCGGTGATGGCAAGGAGGGCAGTTGCGATGGAGAGCTTCATGTTGAAAGGATTCTGTGAAAATGAGGAGGTGAAAGGATGACAGGATCTCTTGCTTGATCTTTATGCGTCAGTTTGTGTATCTTCAAACGGTGCCACTTGGAACTGCGAGGCCCTTCCTTTCCGCAGAGAACAGAGGTAAGTATGTGCATAGAACTAAGAGGTACGTACGATTAGATGTAGGTATCTATCTAGAGGCGAGATGGAGTGAACGTGAACCAATTGATCACCGCTCCATGAACTCGCTCCCAACCGCACAACGGCGCCCAAGCAAATACAAAAAGATGTTGGTGGTACCATATCCATACTCGACAAAGCCATAGCCGTGATAGCCACAATCAGCTAAGCTCTTCATTCGGTAATTTATTATGAAGTCTCAACCAGTATCAGCGGCTGATGAATCAGAGAACCGCAACTCGGCATCTAAACCCGCCCCGCCTCAGCATTTACACGTCGACAATGCTGCAACATTCTACAACCCAGCCCCGCAATCGCCATCACCAAGACATTCATCCTACGCTCTTCGTAAACTATCAGAAGAGCGTGAGAAGAACAAGTTATTGTTGCAGCAGCTACAACAGACGACTGCTTCTCCAATGAGGAATGATACGTATTTAAATCACATTAAGGAGTTGCAGAAAGAATTGCAGATGGAGACACAAAGAAGAATTGAGGCTGAACAAAGAGCTGGGCACTCTCTTTTGTATGACTTGGATGATAACCAAGTAGAAGTTGGATGTCATCCAGATCACTACACATCTGATAGATTTGTAACTACAAACCAGCTTTTAGACAGAAACAACAATGAGCATCGAATAGATTATTCAGAGCACTGTTCATCTGTAAAACATCTGATACAACGCGCCAATCATCTCCTTGAAGCAAATAATTCAGACAACATGCGTGACGAGCAGCTAAAACTACTCACATACGAAGCTGAAACAACCACAAATGAACTCATGAAAGAGTTTCAATCTCTACTAGAAGCATTCTATGTTGAACAGCGTCAGAATGATGCAAGCAAAGATGTCATTTGGCTATTTGAAGAACTTGAATGGAGATTTGAAGAGATCAAAAGAGGATATGAAGAAGAGCGGTTGAATTGGATATCCAGTTCTATAAATGAAGGATCTACAATGCAGTGCAGTGAGGCACAAAATGTTGACATGACACAGTGGAGAGCCTGTCTCAAAGATTTGGTAGCGGCAGTACAAAATCAAAGCATGGGTGACATACATCCAGCTACAAGCATTTCTGCAGAAGAAGTTACAAAGCTGCAGCAACAATTGTCCTCTCTCAACCTAATGCACACACAAAAATGTGCAGAGCTCAATAGAGAAATGGAAGCAATTCAACAAAGTCATCGAGATGATAGTGCAAAAATGTCAAATACTATACAGACGCTTCAATCACAAATCACTCAACAGCACAACTTCATATTGCGATTAAAGCAAGAAAAAGCAATTCAAGAGGGCCTCATACAAGAGGAAAGGCAACATTTTCATGTAAACAGCGAAAGTATGGCGGCCAGAATCAGATATCTCGAAGAGATTGTCCGCTCCTCCAACGCATTGGCAAGTCCTATTGCAAGAGGAATATGTACACAGCAAATACAAAAATTGCAATCCAATGGATCTATGGAGTCAGAACAAGATACCCCGCCAATTGGTGACACAGCACAGCCCATGTCATTGCACCACAACGATACACCTCCTTTTGCATCAGCTCCTGTACTGGAATACTTTAAAAACGCAGACAACCAGACTGACAACAATTTAATAGCATGCTTACGTCAAGAAATAAAAGAATTAGGAAATGCATTGGAAGAATCAGAAGAAGAAAGAGCCAAGGCAATAGAGGAATTTCAGGTTGAAAGAGATGGGCATATTCGACAGTATGAAGAGTTGAGTGCGTATGTGAAGCAGCTTTTAGATAGTGATGCCTTTAGTTGTAATGGTAATAATCAGGTTTAACGAGTATAACCATAATACACTAACATTACAATTCGTGTTATTTACGAACATTTGTTTCTTGTAACACAAGTCAAGCGGTTATCATCCAGTTCATGTCACATCCATTACTGAACAGTCAGGTAAGACTTACGTTCTCTATTGGCATCAGAAAGTGAGGCAGTTTTACAGCCTTCCCAATGATCTTGTAAATCAGTGTTTGTTGTGTCTGTTGTTCGGTACGATGACATCACTCCACAAATGGCGAACAACCCAGCAAGTCCCAGCATGTAACTCAGCCTCCCTTCATTGATAAGCGGACCATATAAGAACTGAATGGAGAAGCCAGCAACTCTGCCTGTTGCAACGCAGACTCCTCTGCCAGTACTTCTAACTTTTGTTGGAAATGACTCAGTTGAGAGACAATCTAGTGCCAACCACCCAATGCAAAGACATATTGAGTAACAGCAAGCGAGGCCAAGAGCGATGATCGATCTAGCAGAACTGTTAAATGAATCTCCCGACTTTGCAAACATGGAGAAGGCAAACATTGCAATGGAGCCTCCCGTGAAGCCAATAACGACCAAACGTCTTCTTCCCACGATGTCGATGAGACCAGATGCTAGCATCATACCAGGGATTTGAGCCAGAGTGTGGTAAAAGCTAAGTGCATATGCGTTTGATTGTAAGTCGAGTCCTTGGAATATCTTGGTAAACCATGTAGCCACACCTAAGATCGTAAGGAATTTGTCAGCGTCTTGATGTCAGTCAACAAACCTAATGAAGTCAAATATCTCACCTGTCACCAACGTGAGGCATGCATATGTGAATTGTAGTGGGATCGTGACCCTGTACATCCTGTTCGTGAACACCTGCTTCATGCCCAAGAGGCTGACGCCCATCTCTTCCCACAATGTCTCTTGTTTCATTTGGCTTCCTTCGCAATAAAGCTTGTCGATCCAATTTCATTAGCTTGGAATAAGTACCGCCTTAACTCCTCCTCTGTGAGGATATCTTGTCCACTAATGCCAAACCTTTTGACGAGTGAATTGGCCACCTCTACCGATTCGTGTAGTCTACCGCGTGCCAAGTAAAACCCTTCAGTCAATCCGTTTGTGTTCGGAAGAGGTGGCGAAGAAGTATTGGACTTAGAAAATTTGGTGTAGAGTCTGTTAATTGTGATTCCCATTTGTTCACTTCCGACTTCAGTTGACTTACGTGGACTTTCTGGCACGAACATGACCACAAGCGACAGTGCTACAATTGTCGGTAGTACATTCATGAACATGAACCATCTCCAGCTGCCACCACCTGCTTGGAATATGACCAATGCCGACAGAGAAGTATATAGGAATCCTAATGTGTAACAGCTTGCAACTAGAGTCATGAAGCGACCTCTACAAGATGGTGGCGAAATCTCAGCTGAAAGAGTCACCACTCCTGCTATAACCATACCCAAACCCAGTCCACACATGAATCTTAAAATGCATAACCTGAAGTGAAATGACAGACATATATATATATATATTTCAGTATTGTTCAATTTTGAGTCTATGAAGGCCATTGCTGTTGACTATCACTCAAATGAGATTCAAGTGCAACTCACTCAGTGGCATTTCTTACAAATGCAGATAAAGTCCCTAGAATAGCGTTGCACATCAATCCACCCAGTAAAGTATACCGTCTCCCTCTAACATCTGCCAACACCCCAAACAGCAGTCCACTGAATAACATACCAGCAAAGTGAGCACCTGCTATTGCTGCACCTCGTTTTGCAAAGTCTGCATCATCAGTATCTTTGGCAAGTATCTATCAATCATTTTTCACAGAATACAGAATACAAATTCAAGTAGATACCGTTAGACATTCATTTAGTTTCACCTGAATGCATCTTATGACAACTCACATCTTTCTGAAATCCCTCCGAACTTAATAAGAAGTTCATGCACCCCATCTCAGCCGAATCGCCCGAGTTGGCTATACCCAGAGCCAAGAAAATTACATAGTATCTCCATCGATTAGTTACATGTCGAAATCTGCCCACGGATGAGCTAGAATTCTTATATACCGCTTCGAGATAGTCATCTATGGAACGTGAGGACGATGCTTCTTGTTCTAGTGGTTGGTATTGTTCTGTCATGCTTTGCGCATGGTAGTGGAGCGAGAAGAGAGGCGGAGGAGAAAGCAGGAGGGACCGGCTGGGATCAGGTCGTTCCTTTTCTTTCCTGAACAAGGAGGATCCGGGCCTCTAATCGCGTCTCCCAGCTCGCCTGGAGGGTCAAGGCGAGCAGGCTTTCCCGGGATTTGACTAGTAAGTGCTGCGCACTCGAGCGGGACACACCGTTTTGTTCACAGGTGAAAAGTGCATTTGTTGTGCGAGTTGGTAGGGTTGATGTAGATAGTGAAAGTGAAAAGTGAAAGTGAAG
>JALLPI010001000.1:0-15821 GCA_036939935.1 Cyclotella atomus
AGGTCCCACATAATAGGGAATAAGGGATATGAACACTACAAAATAGCAGCCTTAGATGCGGGATGCGGGAAGAGCAGCCGCATCGCATCACCATCCACGCATCTAGCATCTCTCATCCCCAACCCACTACAGAGACGTACCCCATGTGCCTACGCCGCCGTCCTGCTCCCATTTAACCGCCCGCACCTCAACGACGGACATGGCGGATGTCCTGCTTCCAAGCCATTATACCGTATTGATGTATATTCTGTGTTCTTTCTTAAACTGTAATAGTACCATGGGACTTAAATGGATGTCACTATTCGTCTCAAATAGAGCATGCTCGCATATACCACGGCTGAGTACAAATCATGTTTCAAGTGTTCGAAAAAGAAGATTTTTCATGGCAGCACAATCAAATGAAAATGATTGTGGTGTCCCTGCCCAAGAGTCATTCTATCAAATGCTTGGTGCACCAAAACATATCTTGGCCCCGATGGTAGCTCAATCTGACCTTCCATTTCGGCTAATGTGCGAACACTTGTACAATGTTGATTTATCCTACACACAAATGATTCACGCTTACAACTTTGCCGAGTCCAATGGAGAAGTGTTTAGGAAACATCATTTAGATGTCTATCCACAGTCTTTGATACGAAATGTGCTGTTGGGTAGAGCTGATAGAGATGAAATTGTTTTGAGTAAATCTCAGCAGAATGCATTGGTAGGGTTGAGTGAAAATGATGTAGATTCGGCACGAAGGCGGATCTTGCATGCAATAAATCCAAAACAAGAATGCATTGATGTAAAGCCAACAATTGTCCAAATTGCAGCTCACGATCCAAAGGTTGCCGTGGAAGCTGCTCTCTTGATCCTGGAACGAAGCGCTTCATCTGCTAATGGAAACGCATCACCAGTGGCTGCAATTGATTTGAATCTTGGTGAGCACGTTCATATTGATCAGTAAATCCCTTTACTGTACTCTGAACACTTATATGATGAATCCCACCGTGATGTGTATATGCAGGTTGCCCACAGGCAATTGCAAGAAAGGGTAAATACGGAGCATTCCTGCATGATGAATTCCCAGAAACAGCATATAGTGTATTAAAAGCTTTGCGCTCGTCACTCCCCAATGAAATTGGCGTCACTGCAAAGGTAAGGCTACCACCCACACGGAGTGACGTCAATGCAGGCCGACTTGGACCAAAAGCTGAGATGCCTCCTACACCTGAGCAAAGAGTCGAGCGGTTAATTGACTGTGGAGTCGACTTAATAACTGTACATGGCAGATCTCGATTTGAGAACAAAGTCGCAGTTGGGGCCTGCAACTGGGGTGCAATCCAACAATCTGTGGCTGCTGCTCGTGCATATAGTGACGACTATCCAATCTTTGCGAATGGTGGAATTGAAATGTTTAGTGATGTCGAAAATTGCCTACAACAGACTGCCGCTAGTGGAGTTATGAGCTCAGAAAGTTTGCTAGAGAACCCAGGATTGTTCTGCAAGAACATTGGTTCACAACCTGAAACAGCAAAGGGTTTGCTTGAACGACAGTTGAGCTATGCAGATATCTACCTGGACTACGCAACTCTGTTTCCACCTCTCCCTGGATCACTGGGTACTCAAGGCGGATCATTCAATGTAATTAGATCACATCTATTCAAATTCTTGCACCGGTACTTTGAAGAGCAATCGGATCTTCGATTGAATCTTGGCGATAATGAATTCAACAACATTAAAGAAGCACGAGAGCTCGTTTCAGAGATGAGACGCAGGTACGACAACCTTGACGAGCATCAGCTGTTGTCCAAAAGTAGCTCGAGCATTGATAGCAGTTGGTACCGTCGCCATCGCAATTCAGACGCCAAGAATGCTTCTACATCTGAACATAATGCGATTATATCGACTGAGGAAAAGAAACAGCTTGCTAAGAACAGAATAATGAACATGCGGAAGCAAAGAATGGAAAGAGACTCCAAGCAGAAGTTAACTCTGTAATGTACAAGTCTTTGTGCATGACTATTAGTTATTGTGTTGATCATTGTATAATCAAATGATCTGCTTGCCAAAGAGTTCACAATAGATTCATGGTGCTATGTTGCAAGTTGCTATATCCTGGTCTTGCATTATACTAGATACTCAGTTCGTTGGGGCTCTTTCGCATGCCCCGATTCCACCAGCGACATTTTCCCAAACTTGTTGGCATTTTCCAGTGCAGCATTTTGTAGCACATTCGTCCGCTGCAACGAAGTCTGGTTGCTCGCAGTTCTCAGGAAATTGTGCAGTATTTTCCATTTGATTGCCCAGTGTAGATGTGCGGAGATTCCTTGCGCTGCAGGTGCCGCTCAACAGAGCAATGGCGAGTATAGAAAGGATGGATGTGATATGGTTAGACTTCATGTTCACGTTGTAGAAAGCGATTTATGAATACGATATGTCGTTTGCTCATTCTGTCATTAGTTGTTTGAGCGCTGGATTCATAATGTCTCATATTCGAGATTCACATTTCTTCCCGCCACATTTTCGCATTGCAATGCTACCCCGAATATCAGTGAAGATAATCTCGTTGCT
The DNA here is from genome assembly GCA_036939935.1 of Cyclotella atomus. Classification (NCBI taxonomy): domain Eukaryota; phylum Bacillariophyta; class Thalassiosirophyceae; order Thalassiosirales; family Thalassiosiraceae; genus Cyclotella; species Cyclotella atomus. The sequence continues at coordinate 2,554 of JALLPI010001000.1, forward strand.
AACGTTGAGGATTATCTTTATAGACTACACAAGTAATCGTTGGCCTCAAAATACCACATGACCTTGCTTCTTCATCGGACTTTAGGGAAATGGAGCGAAAGCGGCAGCAGCACGTGCGGACTGGCAGGCCGCGTAAGCCTATGCGCATCCAATAGAGCAGACGCCAGCAGACATACACATAGCAATTCCTTTTGACAAAAGAAGGACAGTCAATGAGATTGGTAAACAGTTTTGCTCATATCCCATAAGACTACTCACCAGCCGCCTTGGTGCATCCAGCTTGCACGTGGCGTAGGATGCTGGGCCAGATTCAGCAATTTGCACAGCGGTACCAATGACGGCAAGAGTGTTACGTTTTTGTTGAGCATGTTGAATGGGTTGTATTGTATTCGATGAAGTATAAACGAAGATAGCTTGGTTCCTCAAGAGAATGAACGTAATGCTTCATACCAATGCACCATTAGATATTCACAAGATACGATGAAAATTTCATAGGCTCCCGCCAACATTTTGCATTGATTTGGTTATCTTTACTGACTACTTGTGATTACTCATGTAAAATCAATGGTCTCCGCCTTCTAACCGGGCTTTAGGGGAGTGGAGCGAAAGCGGCAGCGGCACATGCGGACTGGCAGGCCGCATACGCCGATGCGCATCCGATAGAGCAGACGCCAGCAGACATGCACATTGCAATTCCTGTTGACGAAAGGAAGAAAATGTGTGAGATTAAGAATTGAGGCTTTGCTCAAATGACAAATGCCAATAAGACAACTTACCAGCGGCAGCGGCGCATCCAGCTTGACACGTGGCGTAGGATGCTGGGCCAGATTCAGCAATTTGCACAGCGGTACCAATGACGGCAAGAGCGAGTGTTACTTTTTTGTTCAGCATGTTGAATGATGTTGCTTCGAGATTATGACGGATCAGAAGGAAGATATTTTGATCCCTCAAGAATGAACGCCTTCCTTCAGGACTAAAATACAATGTAACATGCTTCATTTTAGTATTAATACAATACCTTGGTTTGATTCCCAATGATAATGACATGATGAAAATTTCAATGATACCTTATGACCTAGAAACTTTCAGTGGACACAATTATGAACATCGAATATCCGTTGATATCCAATACCGTATCATGTTATAGGCGGGATAACCACGTCATGCATCTCTATATTATCATGATCGTCGCGTATCTCAACAGATGAGTACTGCCGCGCTGCCCATCCTTCACTTCTCGCCACACTGTGCTTAGCACCATAAAGAAAATAAAACAGAGCCAGGCAAGCTGTATACAACAGGACTAAGCCAATTCCAAAAAGACTTAACCGCGAAACCAATGCATAGTTCACAAAAATTCCAAAACACGGGATGATAGGAACGAGTGGTGTTGTAAAGTAACGTCTATTGTCATCATTTCGAGGTCTTTGTAATGTTTCTCCAAACACAGATGTCGCTGGGCATTTTTGCTGTATTGCAATCACTGTAAAGATCGTTAATATCCCAAAAATCGCTGCTGCAATCCAACCAACAATTAGATGGAGACCATGAGACAACATCAAGCACGTTCCAAATGCCGAGATATTGAATCTAGCCAGCAACTTTCCAAGTAAATTTGTGTCCCTTTCTGGCGACTTGCGTCTCATAATTATGAGAGAGCAGTTTGTTAATGTAAAAGCCAACAATGTACCTGCACAAATGAAATCATCCAGGTCTGCAAATGGCACAAATGTGGCAAAGACAGTCATTAAGACTCCAGCAAACAAGGCTCCTTTTCTTGGATCCCCGTTTGCATCAACCTCGCTGAACATTTTCGGTAAAAGCCCATCTCTAGCCAGAGCAAATTGTAATCGTGGCTGCATCATCAGTGACACCAATACTACGAGCGGTAGAGTAAAAACTTCGCCAGCCTAAAGAGGCGCAGTTTAAGTTGCTTGACATAAACGTTAAAAGTAAAAACAGTTAGAATTAAATGAACTCACTGCAGTCAACTGCGACGCCCATTCGACTCCATTAGCCAAAAATGCTTGTGGATAGCCACTTTCTGGTGAGATCATTTTATAATTTTGCATGCCCACCAATGCTATTGAAGCTGTTATGTACAATGTTGTTACAAGACACAATGTGATTGTGATGGACAATGGCAAGTTTGTCTCGGCATTTATTGCCTCTCCAGCCACGCAGCAAACTGCATCAAAACCTAGATAACCAAAGAACGAAGACATGGAACCTCGCAAAATACCTGAAGCTCCAAATTCTGGTGGTACCAATGGTATCATGTTGTCCTTGTTGAAAAGCATAAATCCTGAAATGAAGGGTACAGTTTAACACGGGCTTTATCAAGCTAGCTTTTCCACAAATAGGTCAATTTGACTCACCACCTATCGTCATAAACAAAACTAACATCACTTTGATCCAAGTGAAAAAATCTGTTACAAATTTCGATTCTTTGATCCCTTTCACCACTAGTATCGTTGAAAGAATCGAGACCAAACACGCCATCGGATTAATATTGTAGCCAGGATCGAGAATACGAAGAACTTCATCACTAGCAGATAATTGTACTCTCGCCCATTCAACAACCTTGTCACCCCATGATCTTGCCACGGCACTTCCACTCAGCAAAAACTCCAAGCTTAGCATCCCAGCAGCTATGAATGCGGGTAATTCTCCCAAAGCCACAAAGGTATATGCATAACTGCTTCCTGTACTTGGAATTCGTCCACTTAATTCAGCGTAACAGCATCCACTTAATAAAGCAGCAATTCCAGATATTATCCATGACATAAAGACTGCTGGGCCAGCATGCGAGTGTGCAATGAGTCCATTGAGAACAAATATGCCACTGCCAATTGTACCGCCTACACCAATGGATACTAGGTCGAACAGAGTTAAATGCCGTGATGGCAGGTGTGGTTTGGTAGGCCTCGCGGCATCGATGTGCACGTCCTCGTTTGTGTGCTCGTCTTGTGTTGCGTGATCCTCTTGGACTGAAAGGCACCCGCTGGTTGATTCCGCCCGTTCTTCTTCTAGAAATGCCCAGATTGGTTTTCGTATGAACATGGTGAGAGAGGGAGGAGCGGTGAACGAAGGGGGTGGATGCAGGATAGATGAGGAGGCCATCGCCTGCAATGATGGCGCATGGCGGAAAAGATGCAGATGCCTGCTCTGAAATCCTTTCGGTTGTAACAGCTATCTCTTATAGCCGAGCAGCATCTGCAATACCCTTGCCCTTATCTGTGCCAGCAACATATCATCATTATGCCAGTAGCCAACGCAGTAAATGAAGATGTATGGGACGGCCATTATCGCTCCCTCAAAGAACATCTCGAAACTCACGGAACATATCCTCCATCAAGGTCAGAAACTGTTGCCCTGAGGAGGTTGAATCGCTGGGTGCATAAACAACGTGAACGAAGGAGGTTGGGTACAATGTCGTCCAGAAGAATTGAACTCCTGGATAGAATTGATTTTGATTGGGGGCATGCAGAGTCGTCTATTAGACATGTCGATTCTAATGACTTGGGGATATCTGATGCTGATGCATCAGAGCACGCTACTTTATCTGCAAGACCATACTCGGCCCCACCCGTTGAGATGCAAATGAAGCGGAAGAAGAGCACCCCTCCATTATTGAAAGTCAACATCCCTGCATATTACAAAGATGTGGATCCAAAATATAATGGAGCTGATGATGAAAAGAATGAAACAGATGGCGGAGATGACGAAAAATGTACTGAATCTGCTCATGCCACTAACCCAAACTCAATAGAAGACAGGACCAAAGATCACAAAGAGTTTATCGCTGCTCTAGAGCGATATGGGTCAAAGTCTGGTTCCGAAGATGGAACTTTAGCATGGCACGCCATGGCTTCGGCATTGAAGTGGCCAATGAAAGATGTCAAAGTGCATGCCTACTCTTATTTTAAGGCATTGACAGAGGGAACGATACAATCAAACAATTCAAGGCGAAACGAAGTAAACAAACAAGCTGCTATTGAAATGAAAGCAAGTCATACAATATCCTGGACGTCTCATGAGCTCGTATTGCTCGATACATTGATGCTGAAATACTGCTCATGGAATGTACGTGAGACACCTGATAATAATATATCCAGCTGGGAAAAAGTTGCAGCCAACTTCCCTGGTAAAACACCAGATGATTGCTATCAAATGGGACTTTCACGTGCCAGCTTGTCAAGATATCCTGCCAGTGAAGTTCAAGTTGGTGAAAATTTGGATCATCAAATAAGATCCTTTGAACATTTCGTCATGGCCATTTGCAAAGGGTCCAACAAATCTCTCCATAAAATCAAGCATGGATCGTCGGGCGAAACGATTGCTAAGGCAGCAACAAAAGGCGGAAGCCAGGGCCAGGCACGTTGAATCTGAGGGTCTTGGGGCAAATCATCCTGGAAATGATGGCATAGCGTTGAGTGATAAGTACTCCAAGTTGATTGCCGAGAAAGAAGATATCGTACTCGAGCTCGTGGCCAACATCAACAACATCTACCAGGACAAGCTGGGTAGGCCTGCACTATTCGTGTCCTTCGTCATCTGTGGGATGCAGAGTAGTGGCAAGTCTACCATCATGGAGCGCTTCCTCAATGCACCGCTCAACATTGTTCAAGGAGGAACCGGAACTCGTTGCCCCCTTGATACCACCTGCATTCAAGATAACACGCTTTCTGATCCAGTCTGTGAGCTTAGAGGATCAGAACTTAATCCGGGTCTGGCTGGTGAAAAACTATCTACAGAAGAAGTGTTTGCTGCAATCACGGAGCATAATCAAGGATTGGCATCCCAGGACAAATTCTCCACTGAGACTCTCAGGCTTACGTACCGTGCCAACAATGTCCAGAACATGCGCTTTGTTGATACGCCAGGGATCATAGCAAATCTAGTAAGTCCATCGTGTATTATCTGTTTGTTCTTTTCAGCCTCCTTACTTATGCTCTGTCTCTCGCTTTGTTCATCAGAGCGCTGGTAAAGACAATCGCGATGCTATCAAGTCCATCCTTCGTGATGTAATGCAGAGACCTAACACTAAATTGTGTGTCCTCCTTGAGCCCAAAGAGTTTGCTGGCAATAGCATTATTGACTTTTGTGATGAAACGTTTGGGCAACGCGACAGCTGGTCCAAGGATGCTATTATGTTGATGACCAAGTATGACATGCAGCTTGACAATTCCAGGAGTGGTAGCAAGGCAAACAAGTTCTTCACAGAGTATCACGAACTTGGGTTTTTCCCTTACTTGACTATAACCCCTACTCTAGATCGGGAAGATCTCAGCTCTGATAAGCTATATGCCGAGAGGAAGAAACTACTCGAATCAGCGACATCTGAAGAAGAGAGAAAGTTTGCCGATTGGAAAGCCATGCATTCCAAGTATAGGGAGACAGATCCTGATGACCCCAAGCTGAGTGTTGAAGTCGACAAGCGCATTGGCTTTACTGCCGCGAAAACCGAGATGAGAAAGGTCATGCTCATGGACACCGCCATGCGGTTACCTGAGGTAATGATGTCGCTGAAGCAGGATCTACATGCATTTCAGGATGAAAAGGAGATATTGGTAGGTAAAAAAGAGTTCCACGACCCAAACTTCCTGAAAAGGATGATTGGGAATCTACTTCAAGATGTGTGCAATAGAATGAAGAACTATCTGGACGGGGATCTAGTAACTGCCGCCAAGTCTCCTGAATACTTGATTGACCTAGACGATGAGCTGCAGTTAGGAGAAGATTCAGAATGGTGCCTTAAAACTCTTGGCAAGAGTTCAACCATAAAGGATGAAGAACAGTGGCGAGAAATCATTCAGACGATGTTTGAGTCTGATAATCGTATGCCGGATCATGTTGGTGCTGATAAGAAGTTCCTTGGCGGAAAGCAGTTTCAAAGAGCATTTAATTTGCTAATAGCTACGATGGCAGGTGAGATTACTGACAGAACTACATCTCGTTAGCATTTTTATTCCTGTTCTACAATGCCTTTCTTTACATACAGAGGCATTTCCTGACATCACAGCCATGAAAGAGTATGTTGCTAGTGGAGCAGGATACCTTCAAGGTGGCCTACAAAGGGAAAATTGGGAAAGAGGTGAGATATAGATCATGTTGTTACGTTGGTGTCAGTGAAATGGATGACAATGTATTGGTTGCCATGCTGCAGCTACATTAAGTATTGTAAAAATGACGTCTGATGTTACCATACATCCCGGCATCAACTTTTTCATCAAACACGTCGGTGCGATCTTTCGTAGGTTGTTCAAAGTGTAAGTAGTCACTGCAGGAATCCTTATGACTTGACGTTCTGTTAAGATAATTCCCGTCTTTATTGTTTATTTAGTGCACTGAAGGAGACAAAATTGCGCTCAATTGACAATGCTCGGGTTCTCGAAATCTGTAATGGATTAGAACAACGACTGTCGGATGAGTTTGATGAAATGCTGTGGAACTTAATGACCAATGCTGCAGATAAAACGCACGTTAGTTTAGAGCCAATGTTCTCGATCTTGAACCCAAATCTTCCAGGTTTTCGCCCTCTTGAAGCAGATGACGAAGGTGATCTTTATGAACTATCGGATGATGGTTCTTTCGTGAAAACTCCTAGCAAAAGTCAACTTCGAGAAGAATCCGAAGCCAAAGGAAGTATTCTTAACAAGTTGATGAGCTGGTTTTCGACTGATGATATTGATGAAAAGAAAGCCAAAGGTGAGCGCGTGTGTGTTTTAATTCTTCGGCATCGTTTCTTCATTCTAACTACTGCTTTTTTACTATAGAGCTACTCCGTGAACGTGGCAGAGAGATCGCCAAGCAGAAGAAAAACTTTCTCCCCGAGCATAGGACTTCAATGATCAATGACGAGGAGACTAATCAAATCATTCTTTCAGCATTCAAGTACGTCGTTGCACTGCAAGAGCTCATTCAAACCTATCTCAATTTTTTTATAAGCCACTATGTATACAATGACTTCAAAGGTTGTATTGATACTTTTCCTCGTGAAATTTCTAATCACGATTGGAGCAAACTCATTCCCAATGACAGTAGCTTGGATGATAGCATTAGCGCGCTTGACGATAGGATTTCGGAATCAAGGGGGCAATTAGTGATGTGCAGCAAATGCAGATGATGATCTGATGTTGCTCTGGTTGTAAAAAAACGAGTATCTATGTTTGCGTTGGGCTGTGAAGCAGAGTAGTTTGTGGTCGAATTAATTGTTAGTGACTAAGTATCTATCTTGTTAATGAGGTTTACATTATAGCAGAAGCATGAAAACCCGCACATTCAGTTCTATAGACAAGCACTTTCACATAAATTTACATAGCAAAGGGAAATCCTAGCCTCTCATCAGGATCATACAATCGATTCTGACTACAGGGTCTTTTCATAGCCACAGGTCCAGGCAGAAAAGATCGATTGACATCACCTACGTTGACTGTAACTTCTTCATAGTAACCTTCTTTGCCGCAAGAGAACTCGTCCCTGAGTAACTGTGGACAGCACAGCTGATCATCAGGGTCGTACTCTGTCTCGTTACAATCTCGAGTAATGGCAACACTAAAGTTAATGCTGACACGGGTGATATCAGTCTCGTTCCGTAGATTGAAGTGCAGACACCTTGCTCCGTCAAAATGATAGCCTAGACCAGGTGACTTGGTAGATAATGGATGCCAATCTTCACGGCCTGGACGACTCTCGACATGAACTGCATTTGTGCCAAAAGCAGCAGTCAGTGGGATATGGAAACTGATATTGCCAATAGAATGACCTTGGGTCAAATCACAATGCGGTCCAATAGAGCATTCACCAGGTCTGACAATGTTGATGGTTGGAAAGGCTTGATATCTATAAATGATTCGTTGCGGCTTGCCTTGTCTCAATTGGTGACGATTCGAGTAAAAGATGCCCTTGGATAAAGCTTGAGAGTGCAGCAGCGGGATCACATGGGATGTGACGAAGGAGTCAAAACATCTGTGAAAGGCACGCCGCTGTCCTCTGTTTTGCAACGGAGCCATAAGCCGTGCCTTGTCTTTCGTTGTGTGTTCCAAGTGTATCTTGGATAGGTCTTCTACACCGAGTGTATCGGCTAGTAAACGATCTAGTGGGTAGCTGTCTACATCGTAGAGAAAGGAAGTTTTGTTTCGAAGGTCTGGATATGGCACTCCAAAGTTGCTTCCAATGTGGATTGGCCCATCACCGAGAGAACCACGACGTGAGGCGCCGTTTGGATGAATTATGGTGTTGAATGTATCCAAGACTTGCTTTCTAGCTTCGTCTCGTTGCACACCTTTGTTAAGGCATAGATTGAAAATGGTGTAAGCAAAACAGTGCACATCAAGGATGTAAGGTACTGATACTGCACAACAAAGTTACTTACGAGCGCTAGCCAAAAAAGGTTCCATCTCACTTCGAATCTCACCAAAATCAATCATGTAACTGCGATCTCTGTGCTGTTCATATGTAATTCCGAGACTTGCCAGCTTCTTGCCCACAACAGCATCAAAATTGCAATCCGACTCTTCCTCACTTAAACAATTCATCAATGGCTTCGATGGCAGCAGCGACAAGGGCAAGGATAGTAGAGACCTGGTACGATGTTTCAGCGACAGGCCTTCAAGTCGGGGCGTCTGTTCTACATCAGCCTCCATTTTGTTCCCATCGCAATCACTCAAATCGTAATCACAAGAGGTAGCCAACGAGGTAGAAGCAGTGCCGGGATAGCTCCCGCTCTCTTCTGATTCAAATCGTGGTCCCTTTTCGATGGAAAAGCTCTGGTGGTTGTTCTCGAGCAATTCGTCGTCGTCGTCAGAGTTCTCGTGTGAGAACATTTCGAGAGCCATGTCTACCTCTCTTTGGAGGTTATCCATGGGTATCAAGGAGGTGCGTCGGTTGAAGGAGGCAAGACGACTCGATTGACTGAGCCTGTTACTGGATGACGATGGAGGAACAGACTGGTCTTGCTCTACGGGATCGTCGCCAAGCAGCAATTCTTGATCGTTTCTAATATCGTCTAATATATCTCGACGGGAGCTTCGTTGACTGATTGGTGAGTTCAATCGCGATTCGGAGCTCTTAGTGTTCGACATTATGTTGCTGTAATAAACTGTTTGTCGCTTTCGGAGTGGAGCAAAAAGAGGAAGAGATTCAGATTTTGATTTGCAAATGGAAGGCAAACTACAGAATACAAACAAACACACGCTCACCTTGCCACCATCACCATTGATAATTCCTACTGCAGGATGTTGGCCCACTCCAAGCACTTTGCCTCTTGGTCTCCACCGATGACGATGTTGATTTTTTGTGGCCTGCAATCGAAAGCCTTTCTTCTCCTCATCTCAAGGGCGCCCAACTAATTTGCTTCTGTGGTTCGTTTTTCAGAAAAAAAGACATCCACCACGATTGCTCACACGTTGGGAATTCATCAATGACGCCAGTGAGCAAGACCGAACACCTCAGTTGTTTCAATTATGAAGACGAAGCCGAAGAATCTGTTCTCTGACGCCAAAGTTCGAACAAAAGAATTCTTGCTCTGTTTTTCTCTTGATTCCTCTGTGAGTATTTTGAGACAGAAACAATGACGTCAAGTATTACACTTTGCTTCAACTTGTTTAGCACTTGTGACTCTTGTGACCTGTGTTGGTCGTATATCACCTCTAAAGTGCAAACAAAGGGCCAAAACGGGTTACGAGAGAGTTTGAAGAGCCACTACTAACTACTACCTACCTCTACCTACCTATGTACCGGCTGAGAGGCACAACTGAAATCTCGCACCACTAAAATGTGCCCCATGGCCGCACCCTTAGGACCATGGAAAGCATCGGCCGACCGTCGGCGCTGGATCCTCAAACGCTACGGCAGAGGCCCACGTAAGAAACCACCCGAACCGCCGCCGCCTCGTCCAAAAACACCGGCGACTCGGCACCGAACCCCTACTAAACAACGGCACCGACGGCGTCAACCACGCCGCATCAACTATCGGCACATCAAACAGGCAATCCACAACCCCAAATGCAACAACCGAGCAACCGCTCCATTCCTTGCAGGACGGCGACACTCTTTTCGTCACCTTTCACCTCGCCGCTGGCGTCTAGCCAAAGCAACAATCCTCCAACGACACCACCATGGTTTCATTCACCGGCTCATCAGTAAGATCACTCAAGGCAAAACACGTCACCCAGACATTCTATAACATTAGACAATATGTCAAGTCCACCACTCTACGGCTACTTCACTCGCCTTTTATTAAGGCTTTTGTGAATCTACGTCATCACCTATGGCTGCCATTAATTGAAAGGCAACATTCCCTCATTGATCATTCTTTGGAGGCACCCATAGCGTCTTTGGATGCAAATTCTGTACCAGCGATTCCAACGCCAAGCAGCAATTCGCCCACAGGAAGCTGTACTAATTCCCACGCACCCACAGCAACGGCTTCTCACTCCACCCCATCGCCATTTCAGCCCAAACAATGGCTCATCCAATGCTACGGCCTCATTCGAAGATGCATTCACCCCCTCCCCATGGCCAATTCATCCACTTCCACGGACGAATCACCTAGCCTCCTTCCTTCCAACTCATCGAATTCATCAACCGCCCCGCCAGCAAACAACCATCCCACTACAGCCTTTTCATCAACGGCCTGCTCTCATCGATCAGCAACCACCACCGTGTGCCCCTCCCTCCCAACCACCATTCAATTCCAGAGCTTTGACGACGTTACGGTGGGATCTACTGAAACTTTCAACATCGCCAGCTCTATTGACACCGCTACCATCACTAACATCAACATGAGCGGAGGCATGGAGGACTCACACCGTCAAGATCGTGATGAATTCACCGGCCGTAACGACGACGCGAGCATCAAATCTGCCCCCAAGGGACAAGTCCACGAGATTGATATTCAAGCAATGGCCAACAACATGGAGCCACGTGAATTTATTGCAGCGTCTGACTCCGAAGATGAGGTCCCAACATCGCAACTGCCACCCACAGCTAAGCCAACCGAATCTACGGGCCCCTCCAACTCCAACACGAATTCATTTGCGGCTCCTCCCACCGATGGCACTCCCAACACGAATACAGCAGCCGCCGCGGCCCAATCAAGCACTAACACGGGGATAAATCAAGGCAGTGTCGCTGCACCTCAAATCATCGATCTTTCTAGCCTCAGGGAATTCATTGCCTTCACCATTACAGCATCCGTGTCCAGTTTGAAAGATGAAATTGACAAGAAACAACAGGCAGAGAATGTTAAAAGAAGTGCAGAGATGGCTGAATTATATGCCCTACGCGATCAATTCGTTCAAGCTCGTGAACAACCGGCTCCATCCAAGGCTCCCCCCATTGCAAATGTGCATATCCCTGTCTCTGCGGCCACTCCCGAATCCAAGAAAACCTTTGCATCAGCCACCTCCACCAATAGCAACCTTAGTTCACTTAAGACATCTCCCAACATTCCCACCCTGCAGCCCTCTACCCCCGTGTCGGCTGCCGTTAAGCACAATAGTTCGGTTAATCCATACCTCAAAAATTTGCCCAACTTCAAGACCGTCGGCACAGGAAAGCAAGCCACCGTCTCAAATACAGGCAACTTGCTCCCGTCGAATACGAAAACGTCGTCAACAAGCACAGAGGTGTAATTCCTACTGGTGCCTTTTATGCTGAGGCTCCTCCATATGAGCACAACATCCTTTGGATCAAGGCTATGGCGAAAGCAGAGGAGATTAGAAAACTACGCAGTGACGACGATGAGAGTGACATTTCCTTCGCCGCAGTAGGTCATCATTTCATCGATTCCGTATGCCTATTTGAACATTACCACACTATCGAACTTTACAAGGCCTTCGAAGTCAAGATCACTCAGGATCCTAAGGTAGAACGATGTATCGGACTGTTTGCAATTCGGCTTATTTCCCCTCAAGGCCTGACTGAAGAGGAGCAAATCAGGAAGCTTCAACAGATTGCACAGATTGCCATCTACACTCAAGCGTATCTAGATGTTGAACCCACCGATCTCCCACAAGCTGTCAAAGCCTTCACCTTTGAAATCAACCCTGTCAATCACCCAAATTATATCATTTTCTCCCTCGCTCACGGCATTGACCCGCAGTGGTGGGAACGGCTCGATCACATCGGACTGCGTTGGCTCATGGATGACATTTATTCCAATTTCAAACTTGATGCACAAGGAAGGCAGCTCCCCAAGTCACTTGAACGATGGATTGACCGCGGGGAACGGCTCGGCTTAGTGGTTTACTCCAGCAGCTCAGTGAAGGTAAATGGTAACTGGGGAAAGGCGATAGCAGTTGCATACGCAGCTACTGTTAAAGGCTTCGAAGCGGCTATTGATTTTGTGCATGAGTTCAAAGGTGTTATCCTCACTTTATGCTGCGGCGCCAAAGTTTCTATTCACTGTTTCCCATCCCGCAGCCAAAACAAGGGACAGAAAAAGCAAAATGAGCCAATCACCAACTTCGCAAGAACTAGTATCCTCAACAACACGCGCCATTGCAACGAACACTTCAAGGTCCTCCAATTAGACGGTCTCACCAGTAGCATCATGGACAGGGCGATGCTAAATAACATGATGGTCAATTGCAAGCATCTCAAGGCAGTCGCATTCACTCTCGTCAAGCTACCCACCAAGAAAGTCAAGACTTACAACTACGGTTATGCCGCCCAACTGATCTTAGAACGTTCCGCCAGCACTCTAGGCCGTGAATCTTCCTTCTTCCGTAAGCTATTCAAAGGATGCAACAACCTCAAGTCTTTATTCCCTCAAGAACTTGAAGATGATATGTCCAATGACGATGGCTTCATTCTTGTTCAGCCCAAGAAATCCTCCAAACAATCCGAAGCATCGTCCATGTCACTGAAGGAGACCTTCAACATGCTTAGCGCGCACATTAACGTGGATGAGAACGGCAAGGTTTGGATTGTGATTGGTGGCCGAGGAGGCAGGCGCAGCGTCAACATCTACTTCAAATACAAGGATGGCATTTATGGGGCGCACTATGCATTTCACGGTGTGTCTGGTGCTTACATCAAGGCCTTTACTGATATCAACGATGCTTGGGCAGAGATTGAACGTAGATTTCCAGGCGTTAATTCCTTTGATGCTCTACGCAAGTTCCACGAAGGCATCCCTGACACCGAAACCAACATGTCCCCCACCTGGTCAGATGTTGACGGTGAAACCAGACACCAGTTCGGCTCCGTTGCTTATGCATTCACCGAGGCTGATGACGCTGATCTCTTGTTGTTGAGGA
>JALLPI010001001.1:0-12824 GCA_036939935.1 Cyclotella atomus
ACTCGAGTTGGTGCCCAAGAACGCAGTAGAGCGCCCACGTGAGCGGGGGAGGTACACATTTCAAATTGATGTGGAAATCGTAGTATCATTTTACCCAGCATGCAGGATTATCCGACTTCCGACTGCAGATATTGCAATGCAAAAGTGGTCTTGAGGCCCATGATTCCACGTTGTCACTTTCAAATCCGTATAGGATCAGTGTCGCACAAATGCATCGAATATGGTACACGATGTATACGTTGAAGTTGTAAAGATGTCATGGCAATGTCACGGGTGAATGACATTATACCGCTTCCTGATGAAGATACCAATGAACTGCACAATTTGCTCGTTGCGGGTCGAGATGAAGGCGCGCATTGTCAAGTCTCGAGTCTCGAGTCTTGAGTGAGCCATGGCCTCTTACGTGACAATCAAAACCGATTGAACGAATTGCGACGCCCTCTCATCCTTGATTTGCAGACAATGCGAGGATGGGTGATTGGCTATCCACTCGGAATCGACAGAAGCATCTACTTGGTATAGACTTTGACTCTACAATCTCGATGAAGTTGATGCGATATCGATTGTGGAGATTGCAATGCAAGAGGGGTCTTGAGGCTCGTGATTCAACCAAGACGGATAGCGAGGTCAAGAACCAGACACAGAGACACAGAACAGCGCATAAACTAATACTAATTGGCATGACGGGCGGTCAACAACAGCATTTTGATTCATTCCATTACATTCAATAACACTAAAATAAGCCGAAACTACTTTTTGGAAGACGTTTTGAAATCTACTCGTTGAGAGCTTTCCAAAACGTCATCGAACGTCAGAGAACACCCTCAACCGAGACTCGATTTTCTGCCTAACTTCGCCTATGCTAAATTTAGAAATAAGGCCCTCTCTAATAAAATTTCATTTTTCAAGCAATCTGCCCCTCCAACAGCCTCACAAACAGTGAGCTTTTTGCAAAGATATGACGATTAGGGTTTTAGAAACACCGGTCACAAATTTAAATGACGCATTTCAAGAAGCTGATCAAATGACTCATGGAGTGATTGAACAGACTTGGCCGATGACAATCGGTGAGCTCCCTGATTGAAAAGAAGGAAGAACATGTTGACACCTAGATATTAATCTGATCAGAAGGAAAGAGAAGCAAGAGGAAAAATACGTGACTGGACCTAATTGATCTATGTGCAAAACTTCTGAAGAGAATGATTCACCTTAGTGGAAAAGAAGTCATGGCACCCAGTCCCCGGTTCCGAGACACCGGTCGAGAGACAGTGTTAAACATCTCACATGTGGCGCCTCATAATTCAAGCGCAATGAAGTTCACGATAACCAAGTCCGTGCAATTCTCTCCTTATTCCGAGCTCAACTTCATCCCATATCTATCAAGTGAAGAGAAGAGCAAGATGTGTATCTGACAAAGTTCCAATGACTGATATTTTCGCCGTGTGTATAGGTTCAATGGAACTGATTGGGATCAGGTTGGCAATGATATAATCGGTGCGAGTAGCGAAGACCATTTAGGATGGTCTGTTGCTCTTTCCTCTGACGGTAACATAGCGGCCATCAGTTCTCCGTTCTATGGATCATATTCAAATGGCAGAGTTCAGGTTTACATGTGGGATGGTACTTCATGGACTAAAGCTGGCAATCCTATCACGGGAAGTAGTAACGACCGTGCAGGACTGTCGATTGCCTTATCATCGTATGGAAATATCTTGGCAATTGGTCATCCGGGGCATGGTTCCACAGATTATGGCACTGTTCGTGTGTATACGTATGGTGGGTCAACATCTTGGGCTAGAGTTGGCGGTGATATAGACGGAGGTGATAAGAACAGCTTGTCTGGAAGTTCCGTGGCTCTTTCTTCGTCCGGCATGACACTCGCAATCGGTTCTCCAGGCAGCGATGGCAACATGAGGCCTGGCTCCGTCGAGGTGTACACATACAATGGGACAGCCTGGAATATCTATGGCAATCGTTTAAATGGTACCAAGGTAGCCGATGAATTCGGGTGTTCAGTTTCCTTATCATCCGATGGCAAGACCTTGGCCGTTGGCGCTCGGTACAATGGCACTTGGTCTGGCAGTGTTACCGTCTATAGCTTAGATGGGGGAAACTTTACTCAGATCGGAGACGCCTTTAGCTGGGCTCCATTTGATAGGGCTGGATCATCTGTCTCACTGTCATGGGGTGGTGAGACAATTGCTTTGGGCTCGCCTTATAGCAACGCAAATGTGTCTTGGTCTGGACATGTAGACATTTACCGTCGCGATGGAAGTGCTTGGAGTCGAGTTGGGAATCAGATTGTTGGCGAGGCATCCAATGATTATTCAGGCACGTCTGTTTCACTATCTGTCAATGGAAGCAGGGTGGCAATCGGTGCAGTTGGAAATGACGGTGCGAATGGCACTGATTCGGGTCATGTTCGTGTGTACAAGTTATTCACACCATAGACCAACCCTGTAGGTTTTATCATCTGTACTAGGTTTTTGCATCTAAATAAGAAGTTACATTTAATAGATCTTGAATTGATATTGTATACTTCTTATTGTTAAAGTATAAAAGATGCATCTGATGGCACTCCGTACGAGTATGTACCGGAATAACAAGGGGTGTTAAGTTGAGCTTATACCAAACTTAACCATACTGCCGCCAAGCCATTTGTTCTTATCTCGTGTTGCAATTCAAATAAAATTGTGCTTTCTGAATGGACAGCGTGCTCAACCTCTCGTCATCATTAACCTAACAGCAGTGATGCTGGCTCTCTTTCATTCCCCCTTCTCTCCCTTCTCCTCCCTCCCTCCCTCCACAGGTATATCTTTTTAATTAATTGTAAATTAGCTGGTAAAATCCTATATTACCTGTCATGAGGATTGTCAGCGAATTAAGCCAGCTCCTCCCTCGCCTCTCGTCGCCACACAGAAGAAAGTAAGCATGGCATCCTCCAAACGAAAGCAAGACATGGATTCAATCCTAGACGCAGCACTAGATTCACTAGCCTGCAGCGACAGCGAAGACGAAATTGACAGCCCGTTGCCCTCGTCTACAGAGACTCGCGTCAACGATCCTCTCAATGCCTACAACACGAAAGGGCCCAAAACATTTGGCCCGGCACCTCCACCACCATCATTCCCACCTCCTTCAAATCTAACAGACGAAGAAGCCGAACTGGCCGCCTCCCTAGAGGGCATGATGCAACAATTCATGAACTTGGGTAATACTTTAAATCTCGATGAAAATGATGTGAATGGAATGCAGGATGCTGAAAGGGCCATGGAGGAGATGTTTCAGCAGATGATGGGTGGTATGATGCCCGGCAGTACTGCTGGAGGTGGTGCTTCTTCTTCTGCGTTAAATGGTGGGGCTGCAGGTAGAGATGCTAATGCTGAGAAATCACGAAAGAAGGGTGTCAAAGGAGCAGAAAAGAAATGTGCAAAGAGCGGAGGGACGACGAGCTCATTGGACAAACAGAAGAAGAAGAGTAAAGGTATGGTTTTTTTGTATTTAGGATTTGGTTTGATCGTTTGTTGCTTGAAAGGTCTTGCTGTGTATGTATGTGTCTGTGCATCGCATGAGTTCTTTGTGTCAATTTATTTGAGCTTGGGGCCAACTGAGAACCGTTTTGTGCATTTGTGATTTGTTCTGTTTATCAATTGAGTCGATATTCGAGTTAGAGTGACCTATTGAAAATTGAAAGAGGCTCTGTCAATTTGTATTTGTGTTTTGTTCAATTCATCGAGAGAGCAGTGTGCCAAGCAATCATGAAAATGTTTGCTGAATTAGATATTCCTCGCCAATTCTCCAAGTCCATATCTCATGGAGCGAGTTCTCACTCTTCTTTTGACTCTTTATACACCTCATAAAGAAACAAACATGAACGACACAATCAACACCCTCCTAAACAACATTCAACAGCCCGACACCGCGTCATCATCATCCTCCATACCACCCAACATGGAAGAATTCACCAACACTTCCATCTCCAACTTACTCAACGACATATCCCACATGTCCAATTCTCACGATGCCAATCCATTAATCGATACAGTCATGAAACAACTATTAGACAAGGAATTAATGTACACCCCAATGAAGGAGGTGTGTGATCGGTATCCTACGTGGCTTGCCAAGAATAAAGAGACTTTGAGTACACAAGAGTATGGGAGGTATGGAAAGCAGTATCAATATTTTCAAAGGATTGTAAGGGTTTATGAAGTGGAGCCGGGGAATTTTGAGAGGTTGATGGAGTTGATGCAGGATATTCAAGAGTGAGTTCTTTTTTCTGTTATGCTATATATATTGTGTCCATTGATGGAACCGTTTGATTTTATATGCTTACTCTTGCAACTGAATCTAAATCAACTTGAACCTTGTGTCTGAACAAATACACAACATGAACAAATCACCAGGTACGGACAACCGCCGGTAGAAATAATCAAAGAGCTCGCACCAGAATTACAATTTGACGATGAGGGTATGCCCATCATGGATCCAATGGGGAATAATGGAATGATGCCACCGTTTATGCCCGGGATGCCTTTTCCTGGTGGTGATGGGCAGCAGTGTTGTATAAGTTAGTATAAGGGGCTAACAGAATTTATAGAATAATGTTCATAGAATTGCATTACGATTTAGATTATTTGATATTCTCGAGGATTTGTTTACTTTAAAGTACCCGATTGCAATATCAACTTACTATTCATCCACAGATTCCGTGATTTAATTCATTCGTAATCAACTAAATCCATCTGATTTCTAAGCATAAATTATATTTTACTCCCCCTTGGCAACAGAGACAATCAAAGGTCCAACATTATCTCCAGTTCTATATTTACATATGCAAGACAAGGTTGAAATTCACAAGTGAGCTACCATAAAGAGAGTGAAGCATCACATACTCAAGCAATCACATCATATAAACTCACGCCTCATTATGCTTCATATGAGAACCATCACACAGGGGAAAAGTACCCGACTGCCAACAACGACAATACACTTTTTTATCACCTGCACCCAATTTTTCTTGAGTGGCTACTTTAGGCGAATCGAGATCGATTTTGTGGTTGATTTTACCGGGTGTTTCGTTGAGGCGTGCTGATGTATGATGTTTGGGGTATGTTTGATGGTGCAGGTATTTTGTGCAAGTAAGAAACAATGGTGAGAAGATTCTGTTTTGCTACTCTTGAAATTCTCGGACAATACCCTCTCTTGCCGTTCAAACATTTCAATAAGTTTATCATTGTCAATTGATACAAGTAGATCTCCTTACTTGAAGACCTTCTCACTACTTTCAAACATTTCGTGCGTCAGCTCCAACAACAATACATCATTCAAATAATCCGTCATAGCAGGACCAATCGCCAGCAAGGCAGACTCACTCTCGATTGCCGACTTGGCGGATGGGGCAAAAGCAGTGGCGGAGCCAATGAGGACAGCGAGGATTGCGGCGGACTTCATGGTGACGGTTGATGAGACGAGACGCGAGGAGAATGTGACGAGAGTGGAGGACGAGTGACGGTGAACGGCGACCTTCATGTTCATTGTTCAACTTGCCTTTGAACTTTTCACCCGCCTGCACACACAAACAAAACAAAGCAATACCATCAACATCAAGTTATAGTAGATTACATTGCATAAACGATACTGTCTTTTTTGTGCACAGAGAGATAGCAAAGGGGCCACCTTGATCAACATCTGGACTATAATACTGGAAGTTGGTATTCTGTCTTTTCTGGATTCTGGAGATGGAGAAACAATACCAATACACTGGCTTTGTTTTTGTGGAGCCGATGGGCTTTTTTCGAAGTTGTGTACTGTAGCTGTTGATTTTTGAGGAGTTTTTTAGATTACAGCTTGAGTTTAGCTTTTTACAACTACAATCAGAATTCCAAGAAGGGTCACAGCAAGCAGTCCAAAAAATTGTCATTCTGGCAGCATTTCTAGTTCTAGAGGACCGTAGAGACCCATTTTGCAGGGAGGCCACTGGGACTGGACTGGAAAATTATGCCCACAGGCCATCAGAGGCTCTGAATGGTCTAAACTAATTGCTTTGGGTCTGGAGATAATGCATAGAGTGTTTTTCTCAAGACTTGTTGGATGATGAATTGCATTGCAAGAGCAAATGGAACTGAAGAGGAATATAACAAATCTAGCCTAATCTAGCATTGACTATCTTAATCTATCCTAATGCTAATGCTTTCTACCCTGGCTTGGGCTTGTTGAACAGGTCAATAGAACTTGTCCAGAATATTATTAGTGACTGATGAAGGGCGGGCAACAACCTGCTTGCTGAGAGAACAGGTCATCTCCCAGCTGACTTTTGATGTTCATATTCAATGTTCAAATTGATCTTGATCTTGAACTCATCTAAAGCAAAAAGCCATGAAGTCCTTCCTCATCTCGCTGCTCTTGCTCGTCCAACCCACCCCAACAACCCCCCTAATCCCCCTCCTAACCGGAGGCAAATCCATGCCAACCCTCTACACCGGCTGGTTCAACGATCAAATCTCCAAACAATGCTCGGCCTCCATTTCCCGCGCCATTTCTGCCGGCATCACCAACATGGAGGTGCAGTTTCCCCCGGTGCCCAATGTGGACGAGGTCAAGTTCGGTACGCCGCTCAATCAAAAGTTCGGGATGGAGTTGGTGGCGAAGGATTTGAAGGTGAAGGGCGGGTATAGGCCTGGAAGCGATGTTTCGAGGAATTTGTTGGCGTATAGCAATATTTATTGGTGAGTTATCTGGTACTGTGAAGTTAGTTCGTTTGGTAGAAGAGAAGGAAGTTACATGTGATGTATGCTGTTTCTTAACTAGTTGTGCGCATGCTTGATTGTGATGCTGCAATGTCAAAAGTGTATGTATCTAATGCTTCAAATCTTGTTACACCAATCACCACAAATTACAAACATATAATTTGTATACATGTATCAAGGGCCAAGAAAATAGCCAACGCAGCAGCCGGAGGATTCGGCAAACCCGTCGGTGTCCTAACTGCCGAGGCTGTGGATTTTACACAGATTCAAAATATGGGTGGGTTAAGTCGTAGTGGGAGGGTGTTGACGGAACAGAGTCGAAAGGGTGGGAGGAACAATGAGAGTATTATTTGTGTCAATCCGGTGAGTACAATACAGTTTTTGTTTTGGAGTTGATTCGTTCTAAAGAGTGAATGTTTAATTGGTTTTGCTTGTTGCAGTTATATTTTTTGTGTTGATGCTGATGTCAAATCTTGTGCTAAGGAATGCAATGACATAATATATTTCATCGTGTTGGCTTGACGACACAAATTTCGTCGAATTTTTATTGCCCACAATCTATTGAACTGAACACCGTTGGACTTGATCATTAATTCGTCATATTCCGACATCTGTAACTCAACAAACATCCATCTACTATACATTATACATCCATAGGGAGGAGAAGAAACTTGGCCACGCCTAGTCTCAGCCCACGGCCAACCAAACTGCCCATTCATCATCCTAAACAACGCCTACAGCACCTCCTACGATCTCGGCAACAAAAAGAATTTCGAGGAAGTTTACTACCTGAAACGGATATCCAAAGGGTGGGTCTATCGCGCTTATCCGGGGAATTGGGAGGCATACCTCGAAAAACCTGATGGGACGGTGGAATTGTTGGAGAGTTATAAGAAGAAACCGAGTCTGAGAGAGGTTAGTGAGTTGGTTAGGGATACAAGTTTTAAGAAGTATGCTGTGTTTAATGATCGGTGGATGGGTGGTAGGTTATAATAGATATGCGATACCCTAAGAATGGAGCATAGATCAATAAAGGGCGAATGTTTTTGCAAGGACGAGTATACTGCTCCAAGATGCTTCAGTCCCGATGGATTTGACGATAGACCATCATATCCCGAACCCCTCGAGATGGAATTCATTAGTATGGCACTTCCTTCAGTTCTTCAAGTATGGTTCATCGTTTCAGTTATGGCTTCGATTGCTTCTGTATGTCTGTTTTCGGCTTATTCATCGAACAAACCCAAGCAAGATTGATGTAATATGAGATGGCGCCGAAGTCAGATGATTGTATTGCAGTTTGACGAATATCAATTGTAATTGATTAACCATTAAGATTACTTTGTATCTGTACAGAGCTTCACATGAACAACCAATTAACCAAAACCATAACTTTCTGTCGTTCTTCTTCGCATGAAAGTTTTGTAAAGATGATTTATGCCGCATCTTCGAAGAACAGGTTACTTGTTCGCTTGGAAGTTTTGGTAAGACGATATCTGGCGCATCTTCCAATAACAGGCCTCCAACTACAGCGGCTGTTAGCCACACATTCATCTTCGGACATGATCAGGGGACAACTGAACATGGTTGGAGATGTCTGTCATTTGAGTAGCCATAGACGTTTTGTTAAATAAGGTTGGACAATAAAAGGTTATTCAACATGTGAATCACTTACCGTTTTAGGTGCTGATGTAGGTAACATGGTTGGACGGTTCGTTGGAGGAGACTGGGTGAAGGAATTATACAATAGTAAGAGACATCAGCGCGAAATTTGTAGACGCAAGGAGGATGAAATTCTTTCTCACCGTGGGTCTGCCAGTAGGCAATG
The DNA here is from genome assembly GCA_036939935.1 of Cyclotella atomus. Classification (NCBI taxonomy): domain Eukaryota; phylum Bacillariophyta; class Thalassiosirophyceae; order Thalassiosirales; family Thalassiosiraceae; genus Cyclotella; species Cyclotella atomus. Next base: position 8,575 of record JALLPI010001001.1, read on the forward strand.
GTAGCACGTCATAGCTTTGAATTGAAAAGATGGCAGAGCGCGATCAGTGGTTCAACATGATAATAGCAAAGCGTATCGATCAATAGCAATCTGGCGTACCTGATCAAGCCAACAAAGATGCGAGGACTATATACATCAGTATACGAGCCTGACCATTTACCAGTGATCCCAACCCCATCATAAACAAGAGCGTAGGCATCGAAGTCTACTACCGCTCCTGAGAACATTCCCTCTTTGTATCTTAGATTGGCTCCATTGATCCAGATAAAGAATGAGCGAGAAGCGCCTGAAGGAATTGTTATCTTATTCCACAGTTCTAGTATAGTCAGAGTATTTGGACCATTGAGGGCTACATTGGCTTGATACACGAATTGCCACCCAGACGCATCTGTTTCATATCCCGAGTATGGACCGGGTCTCGCCCAAATCTCGACCAAGTTGGAAGATGATTGTTCAGTTGTGAAGAACTCGAAAGCAGAAATGTCAATGTCACGTGATCTTGATTCAAGTGTCAACATAATTCCAGGAGCGTGTCTGCCGGTGTCATCTAGTGCATTGAGCTCTCTGCCGAAGCAGTCCACAGGGCATGAAGTCAGATCTTCGTCAATCTGGCAAATGCTATCACCACATCTCTGTGTTGGTCTTGATGTTGGACTCGTTGTTGGAGGAGAAGGTTTTCTTGTCGGCAGTGGCGTTTCTGCCGGCTTAACTGTGATGCACGCTGAACTGGGACCGAAGCAGCTGTCATTGGGCCCCTTGGGAATAACAATATAGTAGTATACTCGACCGTTCATTAATCCAGAGTCCGTGAAAGAAAGAGAAGTGGTTGATGTCAACAGCACCTTGCCTTGCTCGCACTTCTTCACTCCTTCAGTGCGAAATACTTGATACATCGATGCTCCAGGAACATATGTCCAGCTAATGTATGCCCCCATATTAGAAGGAGAGACAGTGACAAATGGAGCGGTGTTGGGAGTTCCAGAACATCCAGAATCTTTTACATTTGGAGTACTACATGCAATCTCCTGATCATTAAATGCCTGGAATATAGCGCGCATGTGAGGAGTACCATCGTTGAGATTGCCATTGTCGTCTAAAGAAGATCAGGAGAAAGTTTGGTCAGAAAAGTATAAATGAATGAAGTCCGCATCGAGTTGCATCCTTACCATCTGCCGCAATGAATGCTTGATAGCCTGTTCCACTCGCACAACCACCCTCCGGAGGCGATCCCTTATACCAAGTGCTTACGCTGTCCGCAGCAATATAGGTCAACCTGGTGACAACCTCAAGTGCTATGTATAAAGAGGAAAATGAGAATAACTGAGGATGGTTCACTACGAAGACTTGTGGCAAAACTATATTTTCTCACCAGTGTTTCGATCATATCCGTACCAATCCTTGAGCTGCCGTTCATACAAGCTCCAGATAGCCTCGGCATAAACATTACCTAAGCAATGAACCCTTCCGTTGCAGTCTCTGTTTGCAATCGTAAATGTTATGGGTTTGCCCGAGTCCTTTTGTAACCAATGGCAATGAGTTGTCTTGTATTGCACAAAATATGTTTAATTCAAGAGCCTCGACTTATAACTCACCTTGAGCTTGAAATCAATTTGGCGCACTCCTAAAACATGGTGGAGCGGCCAGGCAATCAGACAATTTATCTCAATGCCGGAATTAAACGAACCAAGACGCACCTGTGCAACCTCCTCCACTTTGGAAAAACCCTCTTCCAATACAACTATCATCCATTCGAAGGGCAGCATATAAATCCGCTATACCCTCTCCTGATGGTTTTGAAATCTGTCCGTTGTTGTCATTGTTATCCAAGCCGTGCCCCCATTCGTGTGCAATCACGCCGGCAAGTTCTCCTGTTTCAAGTTGATGCCAATGATGATATTACATGTCAGATGGAGACGCGAGCGTTGCATCACTGATTGCATCGATACTCTTACCTGTGTTTCCGCATCCATTCCCTTCCCTGTAGAAGTTAATAGTATTGAGCCACCATGCATTGCAGCTGAGAGAAAGTATAGTTGAGACATTGAGGTTAAGTAATGATGTGAAACACTCTGTAGAGAGGACATTTGTGTTGTACTAACCTGTTATTGATGTTTACATTGGCTTGGAGTTTTTTCTTCAACCAGCTGTTGTTCGGAAGATGGGATCTTGCCATTTCAATGACCTTATTGAGCTCGTAGAAGTTGGTTCGACTTGAATGAGTATTCCCACTGCCGCCAAACCCGGGTGTCGCGCCTAATGCATGACAAGTGAACGAGAGATTAGTGCCGAGATTCCAAGATAAAGTAGTCTAACATGAAGGATTGTTACATACTTACAGTTGGTCCCGCCTCCGCCACCCCAATCTAAACCGCTTGAATGAGACAAGCTTGCACTACCGCAATTGTCCACAACTCTTACAAACGGTCCTTGGAACGAAGCCGATCCACCGCTGCCAAAGTAATTTCCGCCAGTGTCAGTTGTGGTACCTCCAACACTCATGTACGGCATTGGCCATCCAGATTGCATCTGTCCGTCAGGATTACGACCATCATTCGAGATAGGATACACTCCTCCTTTCGCTTCAAAATAATGAACTCGATCCGTAAAAGAGTATATCTTTCCATTATGAGCATCCACCAATCCTTCCATCGCTTCCACATCCTGACTTTCAAACATGGGGCACACTCGCCACACCAATACATATTCGTAACCTTTCCCAAACTGTCCATTGGCAGAAGATGGAGTCATTGTCAAGATTTTAAGCTCGGCATCACAGTGAACTTCTCCTCGTACCAAGCTGCTTCCCGCATGACCTGCTACTATATCATAGGCATCGTCCACGGTAATTGTTGGGAGTACATCCAATTCTTTGGGAATGGATCCCCAATCTTCAAAGCCGACATGGATTAAATTACCAAGTTTGATAGTGGCCATGGCACGAGATCCTTCGACGGGTATACCCTTGAACGTTCTCGGTATATGAAGTTGAATCATGTCACCGTCTCCATGGACCGTGGTACGAACCGAATCCGAGGTAGCAAACAATTCATCGTCCACATTCACATCTAACAAAGATGCATAGTCCAACATCCAATTCTTGACACCTTGAACAGCAAGATTTTGCCATTCTTCCACATTCACAGGAGAAGAATGGACCGTACTATCTTTCTCTTTTACACTCCACAACAATCGATTGCCAATTCCATCACCGGGAAGAATGGGCACAGCAACAGTAAGCAAGTCGACTCTCCCCGATCTCAAGTCGACATGAGTACTAATACTGTTGGCATCCACCCCCAATCGAGCTTCCAACTCATTCATCGTCTGGTAAAACCCCGATGGGATTGTATATTCTGCAGGATCTAAAAGGTTGACTTCATCAGAGACTACATCTCGCGATAGGTCTGGATCCACAAAGGCCTTTGCGGCGACGGTTCCATTTCGTTTGGACGGTTCTATTAGAGCTTGGGCGGGAAGTGCGATGACGGCGATGAGTGCGAGTGCTAGGCCGAGCTGCATGATGAGAAGATGCGTGAGTACTGATTGCAATTTGTAGTGCAGGGTAATGTGTGATCTATACTATTCAGAGCTAGAGAGATGAGGCAGGAAAGAAGAGAAATATGTGAGCATTACCGTGCCATACGAACACATTCATAAGAAGAACATTCACAATTTGCAAATCACTGCGCTTCAATTCTCTCTTTGGAAAAGAGCAAGAGCCATCACATGAACATCCGACGTTTAATTACCTTAGACTAAACCATCAGTATTATTGAACTGGAAAGATTCAGCAGCTTGACTTTCATTTGGTCGCTGCCAAAATTGAGTAAGGTTTTAGACGATCGATGGGTGTAGGGGCTTCTGTGCACCCGAAAAGCAGTGGTAAACACGACCATAAAAAGTGAGGTGCAGTCAAGTGGAGTCTTATGTTGGACAATCTTCTCATGGGACTCGTAATGATACCGAATGGCTTAATTGAATTGGATACTCGAAATACTTACAAGATATTTTCCAATTGATTTTACTTATGTTCGATTGTGTGGTTCGCAAGGGCGGGACGTCTCTACGCTACCTAGGTGGGTTAGGCCTCTCTCTAGAGAGATTTAGATGACACCAGCAGGAACCGAGATTTCGCCAATTTTTTTGCGGAAATTATTTAAAAAATATTTTGGCGCCAAAAGAGACGAGTGAGATGCGAGTGAGATGCGCGTGAGTTGCGAGTGAGTTAGTAGTCACTAGAAGCGCGCCGT
>JALLPI010001002.1:0-12817 GCA_036939935.1 Cyclotella atomus
ATTGGAGGATTTATTTACTCCGTGATCTTGAGAGTATGTATTCGGTATTTTGCACAATGGCATCTGCTTTGCGAAAATATTCCATCTATTCATGTGTATTTTATTTTTAATATGGCGCGTACTCCAGCAGTGAGAGTATTGCAGGTTCTGACAAATCCTTTAGAAATGCAACAGAATAATTCTTGATGAACCAATAAGCTACAAAGTTTGAATGCTTGCTTCGAAGCAGCTCATTAGTTCTTCCTCTTATTCCTATTAACTGTCTTTTCCTTCTTTTCGGTTCACCTGCATTGTTACTGAATCCATGCTGAATGCCGTCCTGATATCATTGATGATTTTCCATAGATTGCATCTGCTGCATTGTTGCATCAACAGTGCAAACCTAAGGTAACTGTCAGACACACCGTACTGCGGTTGTCGCCTGCCGCGAGAATCATCTTGTCGTCCTCTCCAAACACGATACTTTAACCACATTTTAGGCAAGGCACGGGTACAAAACGGGCATCGAACTGGTACTCAACGACAACCCAACCAACCTTCACTTGAACTTTCACTTTTCACTTGTACACGCACCAACCCCAACAACAATCAATCAACTCTCTTCTGCCTGGCCACTAGTAAACCACCCACTTTCGCTTTTTACCATAAAACAGGAACGGTGTAAAAATAGCACAACAAATTCAAATGCACTTTCACCTGTGAACAAAACGGTGTGTCCGCTCGAGTGCGCAGCACTTCTGTCCTTTCGAGCAAGTGATGTGCCTGTTAATGAGCTGTAAAAGGACCTTTTTACAGGGTAAAAATGCCGCCGAGTTCACTCGGTGGGGGCGATCTTCTACCTCTCTCTCTCTCTAGAGCGAGAGAGATACGCCTGCACCCAATCCAACAAACCAACAAGCAGCAACAACAACACCATCATGATAGTAAACTTCTTCATCCTCTCCCCCCGCGGCGACACCATCATAGCCAAAACCTACCGCCAAAAATCCAATTCCTCCATCTCGGCCCACGAACGATCTCACACCGAGGCCTTTTTTCGCAAGGTCAAATTCTGGGATGGAGTCGCTCCCGGCACGCCTGGCATGGATACCACTTTGGGATTAAAGTCTGGTGCTAATACTGGTGGTGGTGGAATGATGATGAATGGAGAGGGAAAGAAGGAGGAGAAAAAGAGGGGAGATGCACCGCCGGTTTTCGTCATGCCCGATGGATACAGTTATATGCACGTCAAGAGGAATGGATTGATTTTTGGGTGTGCTACCGAGAAGAATGTTAGTCCTGTCGTTGTTATTGAGGTGAGTTATTGTTTGTTTGGTTGCTGTTTGTTTCTTGGTGAATGGTTCAAGTGCACTTAATTGAGCACAAACTGAATAATTCATCTACACTAAACATCACACAGCTCCTATCCAAAATAGCCAAAGTATTCAAAGACTACTGCGGCACACTCTCCGAAGAATCCATCCGCAAGAACTTTATCCTTCTCTACGAACTCCTCGACGAACTACTCGACTACGGCTACCCCCAAGTCACCCAAACCGAAAACCTAAAGGCATTCGTCTACAACGAACCAATCGTCGTATCCAAAGTCGCCGATACTGGTAAAATGATCAATCCCAAAACAGCCAACGCTTCCGCGGTACACAAACCGGTAATCTCCTCAGTCGACACGGACGGACGTAAAACCTCCTTATCGACCAATCAAAAGAATGAGATATTTGTCGATATATTAGAAAGACTCAATGTCGTCTTCTCCAACAATGGATATGTACTCAATTCCACAATCGACGGATGTATCCAAATGAAGAGTTATCTGGCGGGTAATCCTCAATTGAGATTGGCCCTCAATGAAGATTTGACAGTTGGTAAACATCCCTCCGGCAATAGTGCTTATTCCACCACTACTTTTGTGGATGATATAAATTTCAACGATTGCGTCAACCTATCCGAATGGGAACACGGTCGCACCCTGTCGTTTTATCCACCCGATGGTGAATTCATCGTATTGAATTATCGAATGACGGGAGAGTTCAAGGCACCGTTTCGTATCTTCCCCTCGATTGAAGAAGCGGCCGATGGAAGTAACAACAAGTTAGAATTGAGTTTGCATGTTAGGGCCGAAATACCGGATAATCACTTTGGTGCCAATGTAGTTATTGAAATACCGGTCCCTAATATTACCACTGGTGCATCATGTTCGGTGGTGAGTACACCCACCGCAGTGGGTGTGCATGCCGAATATGTCCAAAAAGAAAAAAAGATTGTGTGGAATTTAAAGAAATTTCCGGGATGTACGGAACAGACTTTGAGATGTAAGCTTTCTTTGGGGGGAGTGTGTACTTCTCAGGTTAGGAGGGAGTTTGGACCGATTAATATGAATTTTGAGATACCGATGTATAATGTGAGTAGTTTGCAGGTGAGGTATTTGAAGATTGCGGAGAATATGCCGGGGTATACGCCGTATCGGTGGGTTAGGTATGTTACGCAGAGTAGTAGTTATGTCTGTCGGTTGTGATGATATGCTGTGGTATATGATGTGGATATTGTAGAGAGAGAAAGGTTGAGTTTTGAACGTGTTGATGGTGATGGTTTCGGACAAAGCGGAGGTGAATGGTGGAATAATTTCTACAAGTATTTGTATAGAAAGTGGCTATTTTGTGATTGATGTGTTTGAGGAGAGTGGCTTAAAGTAAAAGCTGTCTTGATAGAGGAATCTTGATCCTTCCTTTAGTTAAGCTGAGAAGTACGATAGTGGCTGGAGTGCCGTTGTAAAGGAGGGGAAGGCTCTCCTCGGCGGCATTTTTACCCCGTAAACATGTCACAATACAGCCCATTGACAGGCCCATCATGCGTAATACCCTCATTAAAGGCAGCTAACAGCACATAATAAGGCACATGGACCGAGCCACAAACGCAGCCACCACAACACATAGACGAGATCCCTTTGTCGAGACCCACCTCCTCTCCAAGCAATACAGCAGTCCACAACCACAGCTAGCCACAGCATTCCAACATTCATTTCCATCCTCTCCACCATGTCAACCCCACCCCCCAAAGAAGACCGTCAAGCCAAACACCGCAAACGAATGAACAAAATCCTCTTCAAGGCCTGGTCTCTCCCCTCCTCTTCCCCATTCCAAGTCTGCTCCTCCAAACACCATTCCAGTGGAGGAGACTTGACGACAGTGGGAGAGAATTTGGATAGAGGAAAGTACGAACATGGAAGGAGCGGATGGGAGAAATTCGCTGTGGATGTTGGATGTGTTTATAATGGTTATTTGGGAAGGTGAGAGTTGTTGTATGTAGAGGTTTGGATGCGTGCTTGGTTGTAGAGTTTGTTGGTGGTGTGGATAAAGTGTTAAGAGTTATCATCTTTGGATGTTTCATTGATGATTATTGTTTGTTCCGATGGATTTAATTTGATGAGTGGTTGTGAATGGGGCATCGTGTGATATTGTCGTTATTTTCCATTTTTTGAAAGGGGAAATCAATGTATAGAGTTACGGTTGTAGAGGAGGGTGATTGACTTTGATATTTGATTCCTTCTTTGAAGTATTACTTTGGATAAATCGTTTGATGTATGAGAAATATGGCTGTGTTTTTGCAGATCCTGGCCGGACACGACAGTAAACATGAACCCAAGATGTGATTTTTGTTGGACATTGTTTCAAAATTGGCATTCCGATGATGTACCTTGATCCTACTAGGATGTTTCTTGATGTCTGATTCTCTCGTTGCGAGGGGGAATCGTATTCTGTTCATATTTGGGTTGCTTTTTGTGTCTGATTGTTGACTGCCCGAGCATACTTTCTTGGGGACTTTTGCAATGGAGGACTGAAATGATTCGGATTCGTCATTAAAAATGTATGCCTGATTGCAGTGAATGCAAGAGAGTTTTGTTTGATTACAAACATCTGGTTCGCATTTCCGCCTACATTTGATTACGCTGCTGCTGTAGGCTCGGCTTGAAGACACTGCCGATTTGCACATGTCGTGCTCAAAATTTTTTCTTGAGATCCAATATCAATTATGGATTGAACGAGCTCATACCGAGTGTTAGCTGATGCCAGGGTGCTGCATTGGCCAGTCTGCATTGTTATTTGTTGTCGCTTCACTGGTATTTTGAGTGTCAGCTGCTGGTAAGCTTTTGCATACTGGGAGTGACATCATACGCTCATTTTTTCATCGAATTTCAAACTCGCAACTGCAACTTCTCCTTCAGACCAATGACTCGTAACCTAACACATGCTTTCTCTCTCTCTCAATATCAACTTTTTCATCATCGTTAGGAAAGGAAAGCACGCATCCACTGCCAAGGAACACCTAGACAAAGTAGTAGGCTTCTTCTCCAAAATTGACCCTATCCTAGGAGATATTGTGCTCAAATCTAAGCCACCCGACGAGGCATCCTCCTCCAATGACGCCACCAGCAATCAGGTGGCCAAACGAAAGAGTTCTGAGGTCGATGAATCGCAAGGTAGCTCTCCTAAGAAGAAGGCAAATGTCGAGGGCAGTAATGGGTTCATGACTTTGAGTCAGCGTGAGAAGAGGGGGATCGAATCTCTTGCAACTTATCTTGAAGAGCGTGGTGGTGAGCTCATTCAACTGTTGGTTTACAGTCATTCGATCATGTCATTTCAACTCCAATACTCATCGCATTCATCTCACTACACAGGTGAGAGAAGTCAGACTGATCTATTTCGGTGCAAGGCCATCCAAAGACCAGGAGGGCGTTACGACACTGTCTTCTTCTCAGCCGAAAACAAACGGTTCAAATCAATGGCAGAAATCGCCCGATTCCTCAACTTGGACGATAAACCCATGAATAGTGGCGGAGGGCCTAAGAATCACACCAAGGGCAAGACTGCAGCGAAGCTTAGGAATCGTCGTGCTACACCCAAGGAATCAGAACGAAAGAAGCTCAAACGTGAACTGGATAAGCTCCAAAAGGCTCACGCCAGGGCTGCCAAGGCATTGGAATCCCACAAGAATGAAACTCCTGCCACCAATATACCCATCATTGATCACTCATTACTGGATGATGGTTCTAATGCGGCCCGAGCTCATCGTGAAGGCAGGATCCTCCCGCCGTCTGAAATAGAATCTTTTCCAGGCATCCCCACGCATTGCATACCTGATATGTTGATGGTATGGAATTTCTTGTGTACCTTTGGTCGGACATTGAGGCTGGATCCAATAGATTTGGATGATTTCGCTGAGGCCTTATCGTTTCAGCCTCAAGAGAATGGTGCTCCATCTTCTGATGAAGGTGACAATACGCCATCAACCAACATGCCCGTTTATTTATCAGAGTCTCACATTGCATTAATCCGGCTACTGGTCGATGATCCTTCCTCTGACACATGGTGGTGGAGCGTTCTTGAGACACCTGAAATGATTGAAGAGGAGGATAATGAATACCTTAATACAGTGGACAGAAAGCGCAAGACTGCTGCTGCTGTTGTTAAGATCGACATGGAGGGACTATTGAATGTTGAGGAAGATCCGGAAGTGACCACCAAGTGGCTCCAGGCGTTGGATGACATTCGAATCAAGAAGCCTGATAACAGTGGTGCCATCAAGAGCATCGTCAAGAGTGCTATCTCCATCACCACCAACCATCTTGTCAAGGTCTATCTGAAAAAGGCTATGCGACAGTGGAGAGCAAAGTCAGCCGGATTGGTGAAGCGCGCTGTTGTTTGGCTCATTGACAAAGTTCGGGAAGCCAGGCCAGACCTTTGGGGCAGAGAAGTCAGTGCTGAAGACGTGGCAGAGCAGAAAAAGTGCGTTGTTGCCGATGCCAACATTGAGATGGATCGAATCGTTGAAGATGCCAACGATGAGACTGCTGGCGATGATGATAATCTGGAGGGATCCGATGATGAGTCGGAATCGGATGAAGACGAAGAATCTGATGCTGAAGATGAATATGCAGATCAAGCTGAAGCGCCTATCTCTCCTTCCAAGGCATCGATTACACCAAAAGCAAACGATGACATTACTCCTGTTTCGACCTTCGTCCCGACCAAGCCAGTTCCCAGCTTGGTAGACTTATTGCTCCCTCCTGGCAAACCTCAAGCTAAAGAATTGGTAACTGCTCTTACATGGCCCTCATTGACAGGAGCTACAGGTCTCAGAGTCCTTCAGTGGTACAAACGCAGACGAAATGAAGTTGATGATAGGATGCGGGAATTCAGACAGCTTAGGCCTATGTCTGTTGCAGAACGCCGAAGACGAGAATCATCAGCTCCGCTTCGAATATTATCAGAATGTGGACATCAATCTAGCGGGATCGTTCACGATGTGGAACTTGCCATCCAACATTTGTGTGATGGAAAAGACTACCTAAGTCTCAATACAGTGCAGAGATTGTGCATCTTCCGAATTCTCATTGAAGCCGCATACGACACACAGCACTTGAATTCGCTGATTGAAGAAAACTTCAAGCTTAGAACAAATGCAGTCAAGGCATTAGATGCAGAAGAAAGACGGGCAAAGAAAGAAGCTAGGGAAGAGTCTGCTGCCATGGAAACTGCGTCCAGAGAACGGTTGGCAAGAGAAGCTCGAGATGCCTTTATTGAGAAGAAACGCCAGGAGGTAATGGAATGTATTGGCGGCACTGATCTGACAGAGGAGGATGTAGAAAACATGGAGGATGACGAACTGATAGAGTTTGATGAAGAGACGAAAGCAGAGTACGACGCCTTGCCCACACCAGAAAGTTTCAACAAAGTGGACGTCCAAATTATGGTGGCCAAGATACAAGAAGCGGCGGCATTTGGGACTGATGGTGAGATCGAAATCTGGAGTCGCATGATTGCAATAACGTGTGTTTCAATCTCATCCATTTTTCTATCCTCATGAGCAGTTCTTTCGGTAATTACCCTAGATATGATCGAGGAGAAGGATCAACAGTATGTGAAGTCTCTTCAGGACGAATTGAATTCACTTGACAATACCAGTTCAAATCATCGCAGCAGCGCATCCAATCGAGAAATCTCATCGAGGAAGGATCGGTTACGGAAAGAAATCTCCCAACTCACTGACCCCGATACTCTCAAGGAACTTGAGGAAGATCGAGAAATGGCGATGGAACTTCTTGACGATGCCATTCAGGATGGGACAATCAAGACTCTTCGCAACGCGATCAAAACAGCCAAACTTGCTCGTCTAACTGATGATGATTTGGAGACTGGTGGTATTTGGGCTGTGGATAGGCTTCGTGATGCTGCAATTGAGCTCAAGAACGCCGAGAGCAAGAAGCGAGTTGTAGAAGCCCAGAAAGATATGATAGCGAAACGAAATAAGTGTTTCATCCGCACAGAAGGGCTTGGAAAAGATCGCTACGAGAGTTCTTTCATTCATTTTGATCATGATCGCAGCAACCGAGTGTGGGTCGAAAGAGATCTTGTTCTCGCCAAGAATGATACCAGCATGCTCAATCAACATGCTGTTTTGTTGGCTGACCCTTCGAAAGCCTCAATATGCGCTCCTGACGAGCTGGGAGACTTCCTCTCTAGAGATGATCGCGATCAGCCCACTGGAGACGCTTTCCTCTCATTTGCTCGAAAAGAGTATCACCCATCCGCAGAGTTGTCGACCCTTAGTATGCACCATTGGTCTTGTTATGCAACGGATAGATCCCTTCGAGTGTTGGTGAAGAATTTGACTGGAGCATGCCTTCAAGAAAAAGAGCTGAAAGAGGCCCTCAAGGAAACACTCGAAACGATGGCGTTATCGGCAAGCGAGAAGAACTCCCAAGACGAAGAGACCCCTCATGATAAAAGTGAATCAGCAGAGTATCTTTCATCTGGAGATGGCACAGCCTTCGGTTTGGCCAAGCTAAATGCTACGTCAGATGATATTATTTTGCTTGAAAATTTATCATCTGCGATTGGAAGACGTGTTCGGTTGCGGCGTATTCCTGATCCCGACCGGGCGCCGGATTCAGCCGAATATACCATGGGCACCGTCACAGGCTGGAAGCTGGACGACATCATTGAAAACACAGCCGCCAAGGACCCTACAAATGACGAAACTTCGACGGCCACAGCTACTTGGAAACTTGGACTGGATAATGGTGGAGAACTTTATGTTGCAGCAAACGAACTTGTAGACGGACTCATCCGCGCAATTAAATGGTCAACTCGACAGAAAGGCTACATCGAGCACGATGCTCCCTTTCTCTCTTGGAGAAATCACTTTGGGAAATTTTGTGGCCGCCCCGTTGAAGCTCCATCATCAATGTCATCACTTGCATTTACCAAACATATGATAAAGAAAGAGCAAGATTTGTACATGCAGTTCAAGAATCGGACACTAGAGAACAACTGGGGTGGCAAGAGTGGCGCGAGGAATGCTTGGGTTTCTTCTCTTAAGGAACAAGGTGACTGTTTTGATGTAGCTAAAAACAGTCTGCTTACATTGGAAGAAGCATTTTTTGAGCTGGCTGGGGGATTCGGCACTCCCAAGCCATCAAATGACGACCTGTTTGAAAGCCTCGCCAACGAAAAAACAGATATCGAAGCCGCGACTTCAAACGGAGATGCAAGTGCTAGTAACGAAACTGCCAACGCTTCGGTTTCAGGCAAGCTTTCTGGGAAGGATCTACTCTATGATGAAGTGAGCCGCTTTGATATTGAACTTGAATCTCTAGGCACAGAAATGCAAGGAATCTGGAACTCGCCTGACACGAGAGAAATATTTCGAGAAATCATTATATCGTCCAATACCGTCAGTATTTTGGCATTGGGTCTTGATTTGATTGCGAGAAATAGCAATGCTTACTTCAACCGAACCAAGTCTTCGGTAGTTTCAACTGCTGCTGCGACTAGTGATAATTCGTCAAACGCTTTTGTTGGAAGAAGGCGTGCTGCTATGCAAAGGCCCGGAGCCTACTCAGACTTCTTTTAATATTTTAAGTCGACTTCATTACAACCCATAGTTTCTTTCCTCTCACTGTATTCTGTAACAAAGATTGATGGTTTTCAGAGTTGCTATACTGCACCACTTGCAATTTATCAATATGGGTCTCCAGATTCGGAGCCTGATTCACATCTTCTTAGTTGTTAATCGAAACTTCATTCTTGCTTCATAAAGGTGTGTTACTTTTAATATAGTTGTGGAGTCAACTAAGTGACATACATTGCTATTTCTCTATGAATTGGTTGATCTCGAACTGCGGCGTTTCCAGTTAGTAAGCATCTCACTTGCCTCTGACTTGTTTCCATCATACCATTCTTCCGAACCACCTCTGTTGAAGGTATCAAATCCATCTGGTTGGTGTTCTCTTTGTGGTGGATACTCTGGTTTATGGTTGTCTGGTCTAATGTTGGACTCCTGCCACCTAGGAGTTCTGTTGGATGGGCTGCGCGAAGGACTTGGGTGCATCGGTGAGTTTCGCCATGTTGGTGTTGACCCATTTTGTTCCATGAGATGCTGCCTTGGAACTGGATAGTGCTGCAAATTCTGTATAGCTCTTGACACTGAACTGTTGTTGTGAATATTGTAAGCAACTTGCTGCTGCCTTCTAATGCCATGGTGATAACTGTACTGAAGTTTCACCGGCTTCAACTTTCGAAGAGTCAACCACCGGCGTGCGACACTTTGGCAGATTAAAATGTCTGCCAGAGTATTGATAAAGTTCATCTGTGCATCATAACTTCGATATTGGGATTGTATCATTGTAGCCGCAACTTCTTGGCCCTGCAGTACATATCTCATTAGCTGGGAACGTACCCTGTATCCCCGATAAATGGCTTGAATGTACAAAACATTAGCTAATCGAATGGCCGATTCGTAAAATGCAAGATATCTCCTAGCAACTGACTGTGCAACAATGACACAGTACAAATCATATATGTACGACATTCGCCCGAGATAACCACGAATCACACGCTGAATCTCAATAGCACAGTAGCGGTCCACCTCCAGTGCTTCCCTTTGCCACCATCCTCGAAAGACACGCTGTATCTGTCCAGCAGCATAATGATCCACCTCGATACCCTCCCGTGCCCACCATCCACGCCAGCATCTTTGGATATTGATTGCGTTACAATGATACACTTCACTCTGCTGATCTAGAAACACGACTCTCTTCATTTTGGTAGGGGTCGCGGGTCGAACCGGCGACGGCATATGACTCACTTCCTTCCTTACCACTCGATAGGCATGCAGATTGGGATCTGTTTGTCGGGCCATCCATTGACATATTGTAGTTTGTATCACCTGAACAGCGTAAAGGCGTTCCATGGCCCGGATTTCAGCGAGATATCGACGTACTGCAGTCTGTATGACTACTGCTGCAACTGCGTGTATGAAACTCAAGTCCGGATCGGATTCTACCGAGTTTGAGGACACTCCACTATTTCTATGGTATTGCTTGAATGCCGAGGATGATTGAGGCTCGGTTCCATATGCATGATGATGGTTTTCAGAAGAATAATGCTCTGATTTTACAATGTGATGATTGTTGTCTCGCCATTGAAAGGTATCATAATGCTCTGAAGATATAAGCGCACCAGTTGCCTCGTCATATGTGTCGACGTCATATTGTGACCCTTGCCATGACTGATCGTCGACCTGATCAACTTGCGACGGAGATCTAATCTCTTCGTCATAGTTTGAATGGTTGCCATTATTTGTACCAGGAGCAAAATTACCAAGAGGTGCATGTTGCAATGGCACATTGAAATCATCCACTGATGGACTATCATTTTTCACAAACTTTAATTCCACAGACTCCTCATCGGGTAGATTGAAATGGACATTCTTTTTCAAACCTCTTTTATTGGCAGTATTACGGAAAGCGGATCTAATTCTACTACGCGATGGCAAAGGATTGTTTGGTCGTCTTTGTAAGGTTGAAGCACGCTGCTGCTGTTGCTGCCTCGCATACACACTCGCATTTTGTTGTGGACGAACACCCGACTGTCTCCCTCTCTGCACATTTCCCAAATGCTTCGGCACTGGCCGTATAGGCCGAATCGGCATCTGCTGCAAACTCAAATCATGAAAACCAAGAGGCAATTCATCTCCATGTAAAAGATTACTAATCCTAGGCCCCGTTGGGTCTACTTGTTTTTTAGCAGGATGAACCGGGCTCGGCCTCGCTGGTGGATCTAATCCCGTAACTATCGGTGATTTCTTCATTAGCATTCGCTTTTCGTCACGAGCCGATAATATAGATCCAGTGGCGCTATCAATCATGGTCAGACTGGGATCCCCTACTGATTGTGTAGGACTAATGTTACCTCGAGGAGTGCTTGCAGTATTTGATTGTTTTGCTCCAACTGCAGTAGCAGTTGCTGCGGCAGCGGCTACGGCCGATGATCCATTGATCATCTTCCTCTCTCCATCCTTGGGACTTAGACTTAAATGCCATTGAATCTCCTCCAACTCCTGATTTAGAGTGTCGATTCTTTTACGATTCTTGATTACATTCTCATCAATGGCCGAGATTAATGTCCGTTCGATCATTTCTTTTTTGGATATGGATTGGAGTAGTTGGGCTTTTTCCTGTTGGATTTCTGCTATGCGTTGTTGTAAGAGACTTTGGAAGGTGTTGGACGGATTGAGATTGCTGGATTGAGCTTTGGATTGTGTCGGTTCATTGCCTGATGATTTTGGTTTGTGCATTGCAACATGACCATTTTGTGCAACTGATTGAGGTTTCACTGCAGGTTCACGTCCAGTCTGTCTCATACTGCTCCCACTGTCATCAAACTTATGAGTTGGACTCAAGATAGGGAAGCTACTAAAGCTCTCATCATCTCGTTTTTCAGAGAATAATTGTCCAGCTTTCAAAGAATGAGGTTGCTTCCTCTCCTCACTATTCAACTGAGTCAAGTCCCATCTGACTTTTTCTCTCCTCTTTTCTTTCCTCTGCCCACCACTGCTGCTGCTCTTATTCACGGGCTTAAACGGTATACTCATGGAACTATTCGATTTCTTGTAGCCATCACTCCGATTCTTTAATTTGACCCGCTGCTTACCACGTGCCTCCAACAATCCCTGTCGCGACCATTGTTTCTTTGATACAATTTGTTGACTTACGACGGGACCATCACTCAAAGCACGAGCATCACTAAACAATATCGGAGACGAACGTAAATTATGACTACTCTTCTCAACAGCCGCAATGGGCACTGCAGTAATCATACTCCCATCTTTCGTCACCTGAATCTGATACTGATCAGACGGGTCTTGAGCTGTCTTGAAGAAACCCGATTTATTACTATTGCCCCCGAGCTGTCGTTTGGAGCGAGTAGAAGGCACGACGGAATAGGGTGTGGATTTGGAGATGGACGTTACGGCGCGGAGGATTCGATTGCGACGGGTGCCTGTTGGCATCTTTTGGGGAGAAGTGGTGCTTTGCAAATATATTTATATGTTCATTTGTGTAGTTTATGATTGCATGATGCAGGAGTATGCACTTATTGCATCAGCTGGAGGTTTGAGCAGCATTTAGATTGATATGCTTTCATTTCATCCATCTCTCGTCCGTCGGGTTAGTTTGTATTGTTTGTTTCTTCGTCTTCGTTGCTTGTTGCCTTCGCCATTTTTGTGAGAGGGTGTTGGGTTTGTGTGTGGGTCACTAGATACGTGGATTTTGAATTAGAAGAAAGCAGCATCGACATAGCAAGGTTCGGTGGCCAATGCAATGCTCAATGCGGTGAAGGCCGCAAATTAGTAGTGGTACTGAGGCTGTGGTTATGTTCGCGGGAAGTCAAAGTTCAAAGTTTCTTTCAATCCCGTGAGCAACTCCGGGCCTCGAACTTTGGTTTATGTTCGCTCAAACTCTAAAGTTAATAGGTTATGT
>JALLPI010001003.1:2323-15146 GCA_036939935.1 Cyclotella atomus
TTATCTCACTCATGTCCGTTCAAGGCTCTTCGCGGCAAAGCAAGGCAGAGATTCAGGCCAAACAAACTGGCTTTTGCAGACCTGCCTCAGCATCCTAGAGATTTTTTGGTATCTTTGGTATCCTGGAGATTGGCCTAGAGATGCCAAATCTCTAGGCTGATCTCTATGTTTTTGGGGGGCTGTGTAGGATGGGGTTTTTGAAGTGCGAGTGTAGAATTTGTTTCACACACAAATTACGCCAGAAGCTGAAGATCTGAGTCACATATGACAACGCATCGGTCACGGATGAGTTTCTCCTTGTGCGTGACTGATGGCGTGACTCAGATCTTCACGTCTAATGTGTGTGTGAAACAAAATCTGCACTCCCACTTGAATATGTAATGAAATTAGCCTTCATTAGAATGCAAAAAGCTGTGTGGCATGACCAAGTTGGGCCACATGGTGAAAGCAGCATAATGTAAAATCCTTTGCTGGGCCCACCTAAAAGACATGAAGTGGTGAAGAGGCATTTCATGGGTCCCCAATGACCTCAGAAGCCAGTTTTTGGCTCCAAATGGGCAGAACTTCACCGGATTTGCCTTCATCAGAATGCAAAAAGCTGTGTGGCATGACACAGTTGGGCCACATTGCAGAAGCATAGCACAATGTATAGTCCTTTGCTATGGGCCCACATAAAGGGCATGAAGCAGTGCAGAGGCATTCCATGGGTCCACAATGCTTTTAGAATCCAGATCTAGCTTATGGCTCCAAATGGGCACATCTCATCTTGAGGAAATTTTGATAGATTTTTTAGGATGTTGAGGCAAGCCTTGATCAAATGCTCTGTTGCTTACCAGGAGATCAAATGCCCTGTGGTAAATTGGAGATGAACTCATTGGCCTTGGCCATCCCTATATTTACACATGCAGCCAATACCGTATATGGCGGTGTATAGACAACACCTAACGGTTATAGATACCGAAAAGATACATTTACTAAATCTGTTAGATAATAATATAGGAATTCGTACAGCACATCGTTGGATTTGTTTCATCATAGCCTTTTATGTGATGTAATTTGTTAATATGGTTTATAATAGTATACGGTCGTGAAGGTAAAAGATACAATCTGGTGTTGCTTATACAGCGCAAATTTTGGTGTTGCTTATAAACGGCAATACACAGTAGCTTTTTCTTTATAGGGCAACTCTCCGAAGCCTTGGCTATTTTATCAGCACTCAAATCTGTTGGGAGGCCTTGACTCTCTCAGGTGATGATGTTATGTGATGTTGGTTGGTCATGCGCTTGACCAACTTGTTGTCGTTTTTGGTTGTTTTGACGGTGAGATTCATCCCAATCCTAACATCCAATAATGTAATATGAATCCTCTGCCTCTTCTCTCTGCTCTGTGCAAGAGACAACCACAGTCAAAGATCTGTGGCCTCAATATACTTTTTTAGGCAAATAACTCTGTGTCAAGGGAGCACTTGGAGATGACATGCAATCTGCCTAAACTTGTTGATGATGTTTAGACATGCTGGGCAGAACCACCACTGAAGGCCTCCGGTAATGCCCATTGTGGCTATTATTGACCATTGATTTGTTCGTAACCTGTCCTTAATGCCTAACATAGGGCAAAGAAAGCAAGAAAAGGTGACCCAGGGTGCACGATGCATGCCATTGCCGGCTATGATGTGCTACTGTATGATCACTAACAGTTCACCATGATGTCTTCAACTTCAAGTTAAATTGGACTCAGTTCAAAGTTCAAAGTTCAAAGTTCAAATGAAAATAAACCCCTCGCCGTTCCATTTTCATTTTCATTTAGTTGTTGACCGACCTGACCATGGCGGCTGTTCACAAGTGATTACTACAGCAAGGCATCACCTAAAAAACCCCGTCGCAGCCCATCTTCACCTCGTCGTCTTGGTCATAGTCTAACTTCGTCCTAGCCAACAGCTCAATAAAGCACAAGCCAAGCTACTGGCCTCCATCATAACATAAAAACACACAAACAGCAACCATGTCGGGAATGCACCTCTCCAAAGAATTCTTCGAACTCATCAAATCCATCGGCGAATCCAAATCCAAACAAGAAGAAGATCGCATCATCCTCAATGAAATTGCCGTCCTCAAAAAGAAATTAGAGAACGACAAACCCGGCAGCATATCGACGGCAATTCCCGGTGCACCTGGGGGAGGTGTGGCGAGTTCGGGGAATACGTTGACTACGAATAAGAAGAAGGCGAGGGAGTTTTTGGTTAGGGTTCTTTATGTGGAGATGTTGGGGCATGATGGCAGTTTTGGGTATATTAAGGCTGTGGTGAGTAAAATGGGGGGATAGTGGTTGAGGAGTTGCAAGATGTGTGCTTCATTATTCTCTATTGTCTTATCTGCATTGACCTTGACCCTTTTCAAACTATATTACAACTCATTTATATACACCTGTTGAACTTCTCCTCAAAAAAGGAGCTAGCAGCCTCCCAATCCATAGTCCACAAACGCACAGGCTACATGGTCTGCGCATGCTGTCTCTCCCCCGAACACGAATTCCGTTTCATGCTAGTCAACCAAATGCAACGTGATCTCATCTCCTCCAACCTCCTCGAATCATGCGGGGCACTCATCGCCGTTACTTCATTGATCACTCCCGATTTGGTGGGGACCGTTTCGACTCAGGTGATTGGCCTATTGGATCATAACGCCGAGACTGTGAGGAAGAAGGCCATTGTGGCTTTGCACCGTTTGTATCAGCTGTCTCCCGAGGCTGTGCCTCAAAATGAACTTATTGAAAAAGTACGCAAAATGCTTTGTGATCGTGATCCAGGTGTTATGGGGGCCACACTCAATGTGATTGAATCTTTAGCCAGAGTGAATGTAGCACCGTTCAAGGATTTGGTACCCAGTCTCATCTCCATTTTGAAGCAGATTTGCGAACGCAGGCTTCCCAGTGAGTATGATTATCATCGCATCCCCGCCCCATGGATGCAAATGAAGATTGTGCGTATCTTGAGCGTGATTGGGAAGAATGATGTTCAAGCCTCGGAGGGTATGTATGAGATCCTTGGAGATTGTTTGCGCAAGGCCGAAGAAGCGGGGATTAATGCCTCCAATGCAATTGTTTATGAGTGCATCCGATGCATTACGTTGATTTATCCCAACCCGGTCTTGTTGGATGCTGCGGGGAGTAGCATTTCTCGATTCTTGAGTTCGAGGAGTCAGAATTTGAGGTATTTGGGTGTTACTGGATTGGCTTCTATTGTGGAACGTCATCCCAAGTATGCTGCTGATCATCAGTTGGCTGTGATTGAATGTTTGGAGGATAAGGATGATACATTGTTGAGGAAGACCTTGGATTTGTTGTACCGAATGACCAATCCCGTGAATGTGGAGTTCATTACCGACCGGCTTTTGCACTTTTTGAGGGGTTCCACTGATCCTTATCTGAAGAAGGACTTGACTGGAAAGATTTGCACTATTGCTGAAAGATATGCTCCCAACAATGGATGGTATGTTCGAACAGTTACCGAGTTGTTCAAGATCGCCGGGGACTTAGTTGATCCGGCTGTAGCTACCAATCTTATGTCGTTGGTTGCGGAAGGAACTGGAAATGAAGATGGGGACGAAGAGGCGGATATGGTGTTGCGCAAACAGGCAGTGGAGCTGTATGTCACTCTGCTCGCTTCAGCTCCAAACCGCATGAACCGTGTTCTTGTAGAGACGTTGGCTTGGGTTCTTGGAGAATATGGATATCTCAGTTCCATCATGTCTCTGGATGCCATTATTGATGGGATGTGCAAGCTTCTTCAATCAGGAAACACGGCGAAACTTGGTGGCGGAGCTC
The DNA here is from genome assembly GCA_036939935.1 of Cyclotella atomus. Lineage (NCBI taxonomy): Eukaryota > Bacillariophyta > Thalassiosirophyceae > Thalassiosirales > Thalassiosiraceae > Cyclotella > Cyclotella atomus. The sequence goes on from JALLPI010001003.1 coordinate 6,146, forward strand.
CATCCACTCGTCGTCTCATTTTATCAGCCATTATGAAAATGGTCAGCCAATACGGAAGCTGTCCCGCCGCTGCCGCCAAAGTGATTGATGACTACACAAAAAGTTCAGATCCCGACGCACAAAAGCGTTGCCTGGAATTTCAGACCCTGCTGACAACCGCCCCACATTTGCTCGTTGAAGTATTCCCTGTCGATGCAAGTCTAGAAGACGTGGACGTTGACGAGAACTTGTCGTTCCTCAATGGTCTCGTTGCTGAAGCTGTTTCAAATGGTGCACGTCCGTACCAAAAGCCGGAAGACGACGACGATGATGATATGTACGGTGGGTCGCTCTCAGCCGAAACTGCCAACGCATTCAAAATGACACCATATGAAAAGCCAACTCAAACTTATGCCCAGGGTAGAATGGCCGGAATGGGAAGTACTAACATGGGTCCAGGTGGGGCTGCAAATACCCCATTACCACCAGGAGGCTCTCCAACCCATCATGCTACTCCCAATCCTGTCCAGGCAGTGAACCCTGCTCAACCACAGTTGCAATTGCGCAACGTTGCAAATGTATGGGGTAAACAGGCACCGCCGCCTCCCGCCCCTGCAGCAGTATCTACACCTCATGTGCCTGCGCCTGCTTCTTACGGTGGCGTGGGAGGAGGTTTTGCTAGCCCCGCCCCGGCTTCATACGGTGGCTTCGGACCTGCGGCTGCTCCAGTTAAAACTGCCGAACAACTCGAGAAAGAACGATTGGCTGCTGCCTTGTTTGGAGGAATTTCGGCAACAGCACAAACACCTGCTGCCCCACCAGCACCTCCTATCCCAGTTGCAACGCCTCAAATGTCAACCCCAATGGTCAGTCCTCCAATTCCAGCCGCAACACCACTCGCAGCACCAGTTTCGGCCCCCGCTCCTGCTGTGACAGCGCCCGCACCCGAAATGGATCTGTTGGACATGGGATCTTGGGGAGCAGACACAGGAGCAATGGCTGTTGATACACCGTCAACGATTGATATGCTTGCTCCCACTCCCATAGCCGAGGCTGCCGCTCCTGCTCCTCCTCCGCCCCCAGCTCCTCCAGCACAACCGGAGCCAACGCCCGCACCGGCGAGTATCGATCCATTTGCAGACGCCGGCCTCTTGGATGGTATAACATCAGCTCCGCTGTCTTCGTTTGGATTATCTGACGCTATGGGCTCAGCTAAGTTCGAATACGGAGGCGTTGCCGTTGCACCTCTTACAATCACAACACCTCAATTCGGGGAACGATGGGGTCAATGCCCATCTACTCACCCAGTCAACGTGCCATCTTCGTCTAGTGCTAGCACACTCTCGAAATTCATGGATATCTGCGTAAGAGCGGGCATGCACAAAGTTGAAGAGATTGCGGCAACAAATGAGGGTATTTGCGCTTGCATGGCAGGTGGCGGTACAGCCGTGGCACTGGTACATGGCAAGATTTCTCCATTACCAGGAGGTCAAAGTCGCGTAGACGTTACAGTTAAAAGTACTGATGCACAACTTGGAGGAACACTGGCAATGTATTTGCAAAATATGATTCGTTGATCGGTGAAGGAAATAAATATGTGTACATGATAAGAGCAACACATCCTGAACAAATGAAAATAACCTTAAGGTGAAAATTAAACAACAACCCGCTGCTTTACCTAGGCTAAAACATTAAGTAAGTTCAAGCATTGCCCTGATGATTTTTGGTAACGAATCAAACTTGCCCATCTCTTGGACGAAATCAGACATAGACACTCTGAGCAATCGAAACGCGGCAAATGCCAATGCTCAATCGTCTGATTTCACAGCGCCCTCGAGAGCTGTAATCGCCACCGGCGGCTCAAGCTTTACAGAGCAAAGCATGGAATACTTTCACTCTAGCTCTTTTGCGGCATAGATGTGAGCAAGATGCAAGAGATCTAAACTCTCGTTTAGGCTCAGTGCATCCTCTCCCGTTATACTCAAATCATTGACGAGTTGTTGTCGTGTTTGGGGGGAATAGCATGAGGCATCATTCACCATCTTTTCCATAGCTTCGTACGACGAACCAGAAATAACTGGCGCAGAGCCTGCATCTTGTTGGTTCTCAATCTAAAGTCAACAAAACAACAATTCGTGAGTCACTGCAACTGTCACTTGCTACAAATTATGGTTGGCCTTACCTGAATCGCCAGTTTAGGAATCATGTTTCTTAGCTCGGCCAGAGGAGGGCATTCCATGGGTGTCTCACTGCCATCCAAAGATGATTTGAATATAATTTTGATGGGCTCTTCTGTTTCATCCGAGAGTGATTGACTTGTGCATGAGCTGGTTTCAGAATCTCGAGAAGCAACAGAATCAGAGTCCATCACGAATTAAATGGCTTGCCAAAATATCTCACTGCTTTCAATGAAATCAGGCTGTTGTGTGATTGTATTCAGAACTGTTTCGATCAAACTCGTGACAAATTCTCTGTAAAATAATGTTGCATTGCATTCTATGAGCAGCATGCCGGCACACGATTGTATTGTTGCTTCGTGTCTGTCATCATTGGCAAGCTCCTTGACGACATCGTTCGGGGTGCCATTGTCCAACAAAAACTCGACTGTTTGCCTTATTCTTGTCGTTATTTGTTCCAACAAATGAAAACCTATTTGGGGCCATTCCATCCTTAAGAGCCTCTTTTGAACCAAATAAGATAGGAACCAGAGACTGTTTTAACAAGTGTCTTATAACGCTCGGCTTGTCAACGTCAACATGCTGGCGTGACTCTCGTTTCTTGTTTTGGATTTCGCGCTTGGACTGAGCAATCGTTTCAGCACTTCATAACTTAGATTGCTTATGTCGCTGTCCGAATGCAACATCAACCAGATCAAGGATTTCACGATCCCGGCTGTAAGAATCTTGTTGGCCAGCTTCTCTATCTTTTCACTTTCTTGTTGTGCTCGTTTGTTGATACTGCTGACAGTAACTGTTGAAAACACCGTCTCCAGATACCCAAGTGCCAAGCAAAGTAATGATGTGCTATGCATATTATTGCCTTGGAGCAGGCGAGTACTCATGATGTTGCAGAGCAAGACAATACTGATTGGCACAGGGCTTTCATTCCTAATTCTGCCTTTCTTCATGCATTTTTAAAAATCCCGCCGCCGCCATTTAGATATCCAATGACAGCAGACTCAACGGTGTTACGAAGCCTCAGTGGCAGATATCTGCGACCTCCGTCAGCAAACAATGACACTAATATCCAGCTGCCATCCAATCAACAACCTCATTTGAATAACTATCGACCAAACTCGTTGAATAGTGTAGTCACAACAAGCATGCCTTTGCCAATTGTTACTGCCTCGAGCGAATCTACATCTTCATTTTTTGTCATGGTCACTGGGACCATCGAGTCCGTCACCTCACTAGCATCGAACGAGTTGTACTGTCGGTATACATTTGCTTACGGTCCTGATTGGGAAGTTGTCCATGGAGTCTCAATGGGCCTATCGCAGATTGGTCGATGCGGCATTGTAAAGTCTAGAGATGCGAGCGAGGATAGCTCAAACACGATTGTATGGAACTTTCCCATTGAAATATCGTTCCAATCGACAAATCCGTTCGGCTGGCCTCGTTTGGCCTTGTCGATCTATGGTTTTGACTTTCTTGGCCGTGACGTTTTGGTTGGCTACGCCAGCCTGCTAGTACCAATCAATCCAGGCAGACATACCAAACACTTGAAAACATTCAAGCCAGTGAGTGGAGGTCGATGTCAACAAATTTTGAATTGGATTATGGGAACAAATCCCGAATATTACGACAGCAAAATGGTCACACGCAGCGAAGGAAGAGGTGTGACAAAAATGATTAGCGAGGATGGTTTGGTGGTGAAAGTGAACTTGACTGTGACTCGTAAGGACTTTAATTCCTTTGGATATTCTTCACAGTCGACCCAGTCCTGATTGCCCAAACGGAAATGAGAACATCATTTGACAACCGAGCATTGGAGAAAACAGTGTGGTGTGTGCTTGCTTACGATGTTCCTTTGACCATGTTAGGTAGATCGTTAACAGCATTGGAACTGTAACGTTTGGCCAGTCAAAGAATAGCCGAATTGTAATACTCTCTAATATTATCAGCAACTATCAACACCACTATTTAACATTAGTCAAAGTCATTTCGACACCTTCAATAGCTTCACATGAATAGATAGTGGGTCGAATTTTGTTTGGATTATTGGCAAAGATGCCGAGATGTGTGAAACAGTCTGGCTTGAAAAACAGTTTGGCCTTGACCTGCGCTGCCTCCCAGAGACCTTTCCTCACACGCAACACCTACAAAAGCATAGATAACATGCAAAGATTAGATTCGACAATCTAACACATTCAAAACTCATGGGCTCACATCATCTCTATCACCGAAGTCTTTGCAATATATACAAATCACACACGACCCCCTCTCTGCAGTTGTGGCAATCTTAGCCACATCCCCTAACTGACCATCATATACTGCATCCCTAATCTTTTGCCAAGTTTCACATATATAATCCGGCTTCAGATACAGCAACCACTTTCCAAATGTTACATTGTGTTGTTTTGCAAGCTGCAATACTTCATCTCGAGTGATCTTTGACTTAATGCCTACCCAAGCTTTGAAAGTGACCGTCATGCCATGTACATCTTCATTTTTTGAGCTAGAGGAAGTTCTATTTCGAGCCCAAATCCATCCACCACCTTCTGTGGATCTAGGATGTGGATCATATATGACATCTCCACTAATGTAGCATTTATATTGATTTGTATTGGCCTTTTTGTGGGCACCATTCGAGCTTGGGTTCGGTACAAACGTTACCGAATCATCGTCACTTCCCAAATCTAAGGCTCTATCAGAATTGGCATTATCGCACATCTCACAGGCATCTCTCTCGCGATCATTTAGAAACGTACAGCGCCCGCATGCCCACGATGCAGAACTGGCTGCTTTCTTTGGCTCCGCGTCATCTTCAACGTCAATTAATTCTACTTCAGGATATGGCTTCGGCTTGGTGCCTTCATCATGCTGCCTCTTGTGAGACAGATATGCTTCCCTTCTTATCCTTGCTATCTCTGGATCCATATTGTCGGCCGGCTGGGAAGTGAATGCTTTAGCAGGGCGGCCGGCAATATGGCGATGGCCGCGACGGATGATGGATACCTACTGCACACTGTGCGTAGTGGTAGACGATACCAAATACCATACCGGATGCACTCAGTATTTTCATTTGGTTTGGGACAATGTTCAGTCAGAAGTAAGCAAAGTAAGTTAAAATGCAGGCTATTGTTACAGGATTTACATGAGCATATGGCCAGGTTCTCGGGCACTATTCAGTAGTAAGAGTCAAACTCGTCGCCATACCCCTCATCCATTTCATCGAACTCTTGCATCATTCGATCATTCCCTCGTGGATCTCTATTTCTGTTGGCACCCGAGTTCATCATTGGTCTGCCTCCAAATTCTTGGTCTTCAATGTAATCCATTAGATCATTTCTCCGTTGCTGCAGTTCATCTCGTGAGAGATTCCGTGGCAAGTAGCCATTGTCATCTTGGTCATTGTAATCGCTGCGACCGCGAGGCCCGCCTCTATCGTCAAACGAATCATAGCCGCCTCGAGGGCCTCGTGGGTTGGAATCATACTCATTGCGAGGACGTCCACCAGGACCTCTACCAGGTCCTCTATCATCAAATGAATCATAACCGCCACGGCCTTGGGCTACACGTCCGCCGGGACCTCTACCAGGACCTCTATCATCAAATGAATCATAGCCGCCACGGCCTTGGGGTCCAGAAGGATCTCTAACAGGACCTCTATCATCAAATGAATCATAACCACCACGGCTTTGGGGTCCGGAAGGGCGTCCGCCGGGACCTCTGCCAGGATTTCTATTGTCAAATGAATCATAACCACCGCGGCTCTGAGGCCGACCACCTCTGTCATCAAATGAATCGTAGCCGTCACGGCCTCGTGGAGGGCCAAAATCACTATCATCAAAGTTGTCATTGTAGCGAGGAGCTCGAGGATCATTTCGGTCAAATAATGAGCCACCATTACGTTGACGACCTCGCGAATCATTGTATGGCGAGTCATTGTAGAAATCGTAGTTGCTACCTCTTGGACTCCGAGTATTTTTGTATTGATAGTCGATCAAGCTCTCACCAACAGGCCCCCAGGGTGAGTACTTCGGCTTGGTGAAGGACCCAATTTCACGAGAGTATTGATTTGGGTTTCTTTCTATATAATCCACCATAGGTCTGCCAGAATAACTGCCTTGTGAAGGTCTATCATAGACATCGTATTCATCGTAATCTTCAGAGTATCCTAGACTGCGAGATAGCCGATCAGGTCGCCTCTGTCTAAAGTCATATTGGTTTCCAATAGACGAACTCCTCGCATAACGAGGTACTTGATTGGATAGACTCTTCAACACGTTCCGCCTTCCTTCATCTATCACGCCACGTCCTCGAGTATCAGATCCAGAAACAGGCGGCCGCGAACCTGATTTGTAACCAAAATTATCTGTCGACAATTGACCGTACTCGTCGAATTCGTACTCATTTCCCATAAAAGAACTCCTCGAAGCCGATCGTCTGAAATCATCACCACTCATACGACGCGATCCCTGCGAAGAACCACGGACATAATCATTATCTGGCCCATCTTCATCATAGGAATAGGCATACACGTTGTTAGAGCCCATTCGAGAGCCTGGACTACCCATCGAGCTATCAGCTTGGCCTCTTGGCGATGCCATTCCAGGCCCACGTCCACTCGCACCGCCACGGCCAGCCATCCCACTGCCAACTTGCATTCCCGGGCTAGAACCCATTTGGCCTCTTCCAGCAGCAGCAGCAGTAGACATTCCTTGACTGCCTCTACCAGCGCCAGCATTCATTTGGCCTCGACCAGCCATTCCATTAGCACCTTGCATTCCCGCGCTAGAATTCATTTGACCTCGTCCAGCAGCAGAAGCCATTCCTTGACCACCCCTGCCTGGACCAGCATTCATTTGGCCCCGACCAGACATTGCACTTCCACCTTTCATTCCTGGGCTAGAACCCATCTGGCCTCTTCCAGCAGCCGAAGCCATTCCTTTACTCGCCATCCCGCCTGAGCTCGACCCCATGCCTTTGTTCATCATAGCTCCTCCTGCACCGCCTTTACTCATCATGCCTCCTCCAGCACCTCCACCCATCATGCCACCGCCTGGGCTAGACCCCATGCCTCCTTTGCCCATCATGCCTCCTCCTGCACCGCCTTTACTCATCATGCCACCGCCTGGGCTAGACCCCATGCCTCCTTTGCCCATCATGCCTCCTCCAGCACCTCCACCCATCATGCCTCCTCCAGAACCACCGAATCCTGTGCTTCCACTACCAAAACCCCCAGAACTCGCAGAGTCATTTTCTTGCGAGCCACCAATTCCTAGACCTTTCATCAGGCCTCCAATGGCATTACCGAGGCCCCCACCTCCACCTTGTTTTGCATCTCCTCCAAATCCTGTTGATTTGCTAGCTCCAAAGGAGTTTGCACCGCCAGATGGAGACCCAAAACTGTTAGATTTCGAGCCCATCCCTCCAGTAGATTGGGAACCAAAGCCAGACTGTCCCGCACCTTTTGATACTCCTCCTCCAAAGCCACCACCTAATCCCTTACTCATACCAGGGCTTTTGTTAGCACCACCGCCAAAAGAGCCTGGCGACTTTCCAGCACCAGCTCCACCAAAGGAAGGAGATGCACCTTTCATTGGACTGGCACCAAAAGAACCTGGCGACTTTCCAGGTGAAGATCCTAACCCTCCTCCTCCAAACGAACCGGCAGATTTACCAAATCCACCACCTGCACCTCCTCCTTTCATCATTCCTCCTCCACCACCAGGTGACCATGACATAGACAATGCAGTCTGACGACCTTTTTGCATACTCGTAGTATATGGTACCATTCCTGAGATAGCATTGTACTGTCCAGATGATGAACGATGCAATGACTGGTATATTTGCATTCCTGGCATTTGTAATGCGTGCACCGAGCCAAGGATGAGGTATATTATTGTGAACATCATTGGTTTTTGCTATATTGTCGCGGATCTAGTGACTGAGCAACTTTCTTTCATCGAATTTAGTTAATCAAGAAGTACGTGCTTGGTGAATTGTTATTAAAAAGATGTTAGGAAACTGACGGAATCGTAAGACAGAAAGCATCAAAGCATCACATAATTCAAACAAACAAAAACAGAAAGCTAGATGCAGTATGTATTGTATACCATCAGGGCAAAACAAGCTTACCTTTCGAGTTGTAGTCCTTAAGTTAAAGTCACAGTCGAACTCTTTGCAAAGAATAGTCAAGACCGACACTGTTGACAACTAGTCCTGTGCTACAAGACAATTTCATTTGGTATTTGATGTGTACAATTGATGCCAAAATTAATCTTGTTAGTGAATAAACATCATCGAGTTAAAACAGCAGCAGCAGCAAAAACTGATAAGTGCACTTTTTGCTGTCAAAGAATAAGAGAGAGAGCACAAAACAAGCACCTCAATCATACAATAATGCAAACCGCGGGTGTGTATCAAATAGATGTCACAGCCAGTGCGCTCTGAATATATACATACTGCACACAATCAACTATCGACCAAAACACCACAATGCAGATGACAAAGTAGCTTCGACAATGCAAGTGTGAGCTTGAGGTGTCACCCACCACCCACTCGCCAAAGCACAAAACATCGCATCTAAAATGCAAAATTGGCTGACGTAGAACGAAGATCACCTCACTCACCACGAATAACTTCCCGAAAGACGGTCCCATCCAAGCTAGAGATATGGCCTGCAGCTACTGTTAGCTGCACAGGTATGTGCCTCTATAAACGGCCGAAATGGAAGAGAAACAACTGAGAATGACGTTGAAATGAAGAGAGTGAAAGGCGGGAGGAAAAGTGAGGAGACGCTTACAAGTCAATAACCGCTTTTTTGACAAGTGCCCCCTTTTTTGACAACTGAGTGT
>JALLPI010001004.1:0-12803 GCA_036939935.1 Cyclotella atomus
CAAATAATTTCTCTCTTGGTTCTAACAATATGATTAATATGTTTTGCAGATCATTGTTGTTGTCTTAAGGGTCGACACTGGGCTTTGATGAAAAACTGAGCTCCAACGTTCCGCGAGCTCTCCAGTGATTGATTTGCATTTTGGTGCAAGTCTCTAGCAGCGGTGCTAGACGTGCTCATCATCTTGATGGCAACGCAAAGGCTGAGGGTTAGCTAGCGCCGTGTGTGCAAAACCGTAATAGTGGTGTTTGCGTCGTCACATCATCAAGATGTTGATGAACCCGAATGCTGAGTCACGGTGTTTAGTTCCGAGTCCCAGTTGGATCTTCTTTTTCACACCAGTTGAGCCGTCGGGCGCAAAGGGGTTCCTTCTCGAATTCAGCTGATTCTTTCTAAAACTCCGTTGTCAATCTTGGCAGCGAGCAGCGAAAAGAAGGAATCAGCTTTTTTAATTTCACAGACAGCTTGTCAGAAACAGCTGTTTGAAGTGACGTAGCTGGACATTTGTTATGAGAAACAGCTGTTGGTGGTTTCTCTTGTTTAATCAAAAAGTTAGCAGAGTGATGCGCGTTCGACATTCGGAGTTACCTTGATTTCTCGTGCGTTTCTTCGTTGACTTCACACTCAGTCAGTTGACAGCAGAAGCAATGGAGAGTCGCTGTAAAAATTGAAAATGATCAAAGCCCAAATCTCCACAATCAATCACAACAAATCCAAACAATGATCAATCAACACCACCACCACCACCACCACATCGACCCGGGCATCGCCCAACATCGCCACAGCGAGGCGATCCATCAGCTCCATTCCGCTTATTTGAGCGCCGCCAACAGCCACGCCAGCGCCGATGCCGTCGCAGCTGCCGCAGCTTCTCCGAAGAAGAAGCCATCGTTACCCCCGTTGACGCATCGTCCTCCCCATCTGATGAATCAGCCCGTTCCCTCTCCTCGTGCTCGCTCTGCCAACGATGCCGCAAATAACAGTGATAGTAATGCTGGTTATATGCAGAGCGGTCCAACGGGGAAATTGGTGGAGTTGCAAAAAGCCAAAGCCGCCAAACGTGCCGACAAGCGGAGGAAGGCCAAGAAGGCAATTCGCAAGAATGCCAAGAGTGCATCCCGTAGCCCTCCCCCTAATGCGGCCAATGCATCAGCTTCTGCTGTTGCTATGCTGCCTCCCATCTCGGCCGCACAGCAAGGTCAGCTCAATATGCAGCCTCAGTTTCCAGCCATGCAGCAGCCTCCTGCCTACAATCCGTACCCAATGCAACAGCAGCCTCCTGCTTACAGTCCGTATCCAATGCAGCATCAGCCCGCTTATTACTCGTATCCACCTCAGCCTCAGCAGGGATATTATCCAAATGTGTACGGTATGCCGAATTATCCCATGTATCAGACTGGACAGCCTCTGCAGCAGCAGCCGCAGACTTTTATGCAGGGGATGCCTATGAATCAGCCTCAACAGATGAACCAGCACGCTCCTCAATTGATCACTAACCAGTCTCAACAGGCTCCTCGGTTGATGAATCACCAGCATCAGCAGACTGTGAATCAGCAGCTTCCTCAGCTGCAAACGCAGCCATCTCAAGAGCAGATTGTGAACCAGACGAATCAGCAGATTGTAAACCAGTCTCAATTGACTCTAGGTGTCACCACTCAGTCCGTCAAGAAAGCGACCAAGTCAGATAATCTTGTCAAGTCTGCAAAGTCAAATGTTACGGAAGCTTCTGCCATTTTGGCCAGGGAGTTGATTCCCAGTCCTGTTGATGAGAATGTTAATGATGATAGTGCTGAGTTTGATAAAGAGGGTGATGTTGACGATGATGCTGGTGATGTGGAGTTGAGTGAGGCAGGTACTGATGCAGAGGGTCCTCTTAAGATGGAAGAGGCAGGTGCTGATGCGGAAGTCGAGGGCAGGTCTGAATTGATGGGTGTTGAGGGGAGCGAAGCCTCCGAGACTTTAGATGCCAAGTCTGCCGACGGGGGCAAGGGTGAAGATGCCCCCAAGTCAGCTGAAAGGATCTGTGCTTCTGACAAGTCTGCTGTTTTAGCTGTGGAATTGGCACCACTCGAAGACAACGCCACTAATCGAGATGATACTCAAGACAAGGACGCTGTTATTGCTGCCGCTCAAGGGCTTGGAGAGAATCCAAATATTGACTTGTTTTGTGCTCTTGGAGATACTGTTACGGACTTGGAAGAGATTGCTGCGTATGGCAAGGAACAGTCTCGAGGGGATGCATCTGATGCAAGTGTGGGTGATGAAACCTCTGTTGCAGGCAATGCTGCTTCTTCTGCTGCGGTTGAACCTGAGACTATCGATACAGTTGCTGTGGGTTCTACTCTCAAGCCAGCTTCTAAAGATGCGGTTCAGGAGGATTCATTGAAAACTTGTGATTTCAATGACGAGGTACGTCATTTTGCATCCATTCACCCACATGTAACTTCTTCTCTAACATTATATTGACTGTAGAACGACCTCGATGCCGAAGAAGACGACGTAGACTGGAACATCATGCTAATGCAACTCAAGGAGTACAGAGTCAGATTCGGCAATCTCAAAGTACCCGAGCCGGATGAATCTCAAAAGACTACCAAACAGGATGGTTGGTACGAAGTTTATGTTTGGGTAAGGAATCAGCGCGAGAGGTATAGGCATGGTGTTCTTCGTGAGGACCGTCGGCAAAAGCTTTTAGAGTTGGGTCTGGAGTTTGACCCGAGGCCTATTCATGTGTACACCACGTCGGTGAAAGGAGGGAAGATTGGAAGCGGCAAGAAGCAAAAAGTGAGGATTATATCTCGAAAACTGTTCGGTTGAATCATTCTTAATGCACTCAACACTCTTGTTTCTCGTATTGTCAAGACTGCAAAAAGCTCCCGGGGATTCCTCGTCGAGGCAGCGGCAAAACTATCTTCCAAGTCCCTTCCCAATCAGCTCAAGACGCACCCAGAACTCAAGCTGCAGAGGTCCACTCTGACGATGAAACCAAAGATGTCACTCAAGTCTTCCACTGTTGCTACCCCGACTATTTTGCATCCAAAGCCGCCAGTCCAAATGAATATTCAAGCTCCGCAGATCCAACAGCTTACTTTGCCCGGTCAAATCGTCCCTTCGGCACGAATGGTTCAACCGCAAATGCCAGGCCAAATGCATTATCAAATGAATCAAGTCCCTGCTCCGTGGGGCTTTCCAAACCAGCCCGTGCAGCAACCATTTCAGGTTCCGCAGTATCAGCCTATCATGCCCCCTCCAGTCCCGCAAATGCCTCCGGCAATTTATCCGCATTTCAACGTTGCTCCTCCACAATTCAATCTTGCGCCAAATCAATTGCAGCCACAGCCACCCATGTCTCAGCAGCATGTTTTATACCAGAATGCGCCGGCGGCTGCCGCAGCCATTGAATCCACGAAGAAGATGGTGGTCTCGTCCAAACGCAAGAGTTCCAGCTCTATGAAACCTTCCAACCGCAAAAAAGCCAAGACCAGCCACAATGCCACCAGTGACGAATCCGAGTCAGACAGTGAAAAAGGATCGAAATCATCTCGTAGTAAAGTGTCCAAGAAACACAAGCCCGGGTCAGCAAAGAAGCTAAAGGCGAGATCCAAGGACGATGATACTTCCGAATCAAAGGACAGTGATAGTGATGATGATAACAAATCCTCCCGTTCAAAGCAGCAAAGTAGGAAGAAGGCCCATCGCAAGAAAGATTGGATTGAATCATCAGAAGGCGAGGATAGTATTTCCGGGGAGGAAACTAGACTACGCGGTAAGGAAGTGAGTGACGAATCGGAAGGGGAAACTGGTGACGAGGCAGTCAAGAGCGACGAGGTAGTCAAGAAGGTATGTCATGAATATTGTGTTAACCGATTCGATTTGCCATAACCACTCATTTGCTTCGTCTCTTCTACAGGACCAGCCAGAGCTGCGAACTGGCTACTTCACTCCCGAAGAGAATGAATACTGCATTGCCGTTATCCAAGACTTTAAGCGCGGCTATCTAAACACTATTCAAGGGCAAACCATCTCTACGTACCTTGCAAAGAAGTTGGGTTGCAAGGTGCTCCGTATTCAAAAGAAATATCCCGCCCTTCTCCACCTTAAACCCTTTCGTCTTGTTAAGATGAATGGCCAAGATGACATTGAACAGGAGGTGGAAGATGCAAGGGTAAGTGTATCACTACACTGTGCTGCTTTTGGTTGCTTACATCATCTGAACATGGGTTTTACATTATTCAACAGGAAAATATTGCTTCTCTCTACAAAAAGTGCATTGCATCCTTCGGGAGGCAGGCCCTGCAGAAGAAGATGAAAGAGGATGAAGCATCTGCCTCCCTCGAAGAGCAGACCATACGTGCGAAGATGAGAGAGGCTCGCATCCTTGTAAGCCAGGGCCCCAAGCATGTCAAACCGCCCGAAGATAATATTGATACCACAGCGTTGATGAAGGCGCAGAACCAGGTCATTGCCCAGCAGCAGCAAGAAAACCAGGCTTTGAGAACTGTTGTTCTGCAGCAGCAATTTCAACAGGCTCAGTCGAACCATTTGTTGCGTCAACAAGCTTTTCAGCAAGCCAAAAGTCTCATTGAGAAGGCGCAACAATGCCAGGCCGCCGCCTACGCCAGGCCCGTCCAAATTCCTCACCCTAAAGCGTCCGTGGAGTCATTCGAAAACGATAGTCTCCTTGAGAAGGCGAAACAATGCCAGGCCGCTGCCAAAGCCAGGCCCGTCCGGATTCATAACCCTAAAGCGTCTGTGGAGAATTTCGAAAAGGACATCGCAGCTGAAACACTTTGTCGCCTCAAAGGGAAAAAGTAAAGCGTTCGACCCAAACTTACATTGATATTCATTGCAGAATACAACACAACCAAACAACACGAGAGAAACTATCAAGAAACAATTACGTCTCCAGAATCAAGATGAACAATCAAACCCATGAGTATCTGCGCTTATATAATTCTTAATGCATACTAAGATACTTCATTTCAATGTCATGTATACTTATTGTTTGTGAGATTGTGATAAATAATGTGGCGGCCTTGTCTGCTTCTTTGTTGATTCAACTGAATTATGGTAATTTGACTTAGAGGTTTGGTTAGCTGTTCTCCTAACATCTACCTGTCGCTACCGTAGCATTTTGAGCCAGAGTCTCCTCTCACCAGATCTTTCACGACGTCTTCCCTCTGCAGAGTTGAGTTCCGCAGAGTTGAGGGCATAGCAGCAGCATGCGATTTTCTGGAACGTAACCCTTCAATCGAAAAGATGGAAGTCAGATATATCGGAGGGAGACAACAGTTCTTTATTCAACATGAAATTCAAGTGAATATTTGGATCAGGAATTCAGATGGCCGTGACAATCGATTGTATTTTCTTGATCGGTTGTTTGATGTCGATGTGTGGAGGAGATTCGGCAGGCCTGCTCAAAACAGCACCCTTCCTAATCTTTGGGTTGATGTCTCAAGGGAATTCGTGACCGCAAATGGTATAAATGATGTACGTCTCATGGTAGCAGCATGCATCAATGCATTCTTGGAAGAAGTGAAGCAAAAAATATCCATTTGTTAAGGCGCACCTTGATTTGTGAGAAGGGGTGTAAGAGTGTGGAGATTCTTGTGGTGTTCTGTGGGCACAACTCACAGTGCGCTGCAGTGGCTGAGTTGCTTCGGGATCCTGCAAGTATACTGAAAGATCTTCAGGTGAATTGTGCCCCTTCAAGCAGTTTCGATGCTGAACATGCTGGGAGGTCCATTTCAGAAAGCCTGGCTGGAAACACTCACTTGAAAATGCTACAGACAAACCTGCGCTTTGACAGAGACAAAATACTGTGTGATACCTCCAGTATCGAAAGTATATCCAACTCTAATCATACACTCGAGAGTATTTCTTTCCTGGACACAAGCTTTCAACATTTGCACAACAATGTCTGTTACTCAGTAGGGAGAATGAGGACAAATCAAAAGTGATACGCATAAAGATACTGCGCTATTACTTTGTGGCAGAGTTTGATGCATCGCCATTTGTCAAGATGCCTTTATCATTCATGCCAACAATCATGAGCCAAGTTGAGGAAAATGAAAAAACAGTCTGTAATATACAGATTGCTGTGTTGCATTCCAGAGTTGTGTAACGTTTCCAGCAGAAGGTCTTTCTAAAAGTTTGGTAATCACTGGCTGAAGACGAACTTCCTTCTTAACAATAGTAACACCCAATGTTATGAGTCAGCGTCGATGATAGTGAATCAGATAGGCTGAAGTTCTGGTATGGACTTGGTTCATCTTCTTGTCAACTTTTAACATTGGTAGACTAGCAAGTAACTGAAATTGCTGTTGATTTATCACGAGCGGTTTTATGTTACGCTATGATCTGATTTTGAAGGAACATAGTTCATGATTCGAGGGGATTGAAACCACCTGTTCGTCTCCTGCTGCAACTTACTGCTTATTTGCTGTCTGCTCTTGTTCTATCACACACACACCCATATCTCTAACAACCTTATGACTAGTAATTTAAGCCATCATTCGTGGCACTAGTAGGTCCTTGCTTATCACTGAGACTGCACAAATAATCATCCGTCACACGACAGAACTGATGATGATAGTCGTCTCCATTGACTTGACATGCATTTGCTGTTCGACCAAGTTGGAGGAGCCCATCAGCCGCTTTTGCCTCTAGCCTTCCTTTTGTATTGAACTGCCGTCATGTCACGTACACTAGCAGAGGCATGCGAGAATCTGGAAGTAGAAGGCAGCCGCCCAATTAAATTTGTGATGGTCACAGTGGAGCAAAGGCCAGAGCTTTGTATCAGTGCGAATGTTAGTCATAGGGCATAGTCCATTTGCTAGGGTTAGGCTTACATTTGGTGATGCTACTGACAGAATTGTTGATCGATTATTTGATGTTGACGCGTGGAAGTGATTCGGAAGAGCTGTTCGTAACAGCGATTTGAAGGAGCTTGAGACCAAGAGATCGTCCCAATAATGGTGAACTCCTTGCGGAACTCCTCAAACTGGTTAGGCTTGTTTGACCGCGACAAGTTGTTGTGTGATGTCACGAGTATCAAGAGTTTAACCAACTCAAATCACACGATCAAGGATATTTCCCTTGTTGACAATACTTCGGGAAGGCTCACGCCTTCAACACTCACACACAAATATCTGTTGCTCAATCAAAACGAGGGCAAAGCAAAGGTCTTGCGCAACAAGATACTTTGGTTTTACTTCGTTGGAGCGTTTGATGTATCTCCATTTTCGGGAATGGCTGTGTCGATCCCTGAAATAATTTGTCAAATTAAGGGAAAGGCGAAGCGGTCTGCAGTGTTTAAATTGCTCAAGTGTATTCCGGAGTTGTGCAATGTATCAGATCGTATTTCTTCTGAACAACCCGGCAATAAGCGGCCGAAGACATTGCTTCAGAACAGATCTGATTAGGCTTTTGGTGTTATTATGTACTGTAACTAGTAACCGCTAATTGAGCTGTATTTGCTATTTTTTTATATGCTAGATGATTTCGTGTCGAACCTGCATATCCAGATACATTGTAAACTTCACTACTTATCTTCAACAATTGTTCTAAGCCTGCAGTGCTTTGGCAGCAAACAAGATATCAAGTGGTGGTTTGTGGTCTCAATCTGCATTTGAGTTCACAGACGTCTGGCTTCTGGCCTGAGGCTCCTATTGATGACTGATGACAAGACAACAAGCTATCTAACCTAAACAGATCAAGATGTTCTGTGATGTATTTATTCGTGTAGACTTAATCTGCTGCTAAAAACAAATGATGTACAATGATGCCTCTTCATGGTGCTGCTCAATGCAATAATTCTTCGTTGAGTTTACGTTCGAGGCCGTGAAAAATGTTTGTCTGTTTTGACGTAGATAATGAAATGTAGCTGTTGCAGTGTTCTAGCCTAGAGGAAGCTGCCTCTAGAGAGACTTGCTGTACTCTGAGTGTTCACATATACTTTTGATATCCTATCCTCTAAATTCAGCTGTACCAAGAAGTGAGGTCCACACCAAAACTCTCATCAAGAAGTGAGGTCCATATCGAAACTTTCTCCAATAGCCCAATCATTTGGATCTCCCAACGCTTCCAAGTCAAACCCGTCCTCTTCATTGTTTGACTTGGCCAACCCCTCCTCCGGCACAGGCATCATAGTCGTGGGCATCAACGATGGATAATCAAACTCATTGGCCGAGTAAAGATTCGGTGCCGATCGGTACGATCGAGAAGAGAGGCCGTGAGAAGCCACCGGTTCGGGTGCATATTCGATGGAGGGGATGAATCCACTTTCTGGAGGTTGCATTGCCGAGGTTACTTCGAGGGGCACACCCGAGGTTTCCACGTCGAGGAATTCATCTTGGGTTCGAAGAAGGACCGAAACAGGTGTTGGCATGGGAATGTCAATGTCATCGGATGATGGTGGCAGTAGTACATCTGCCTGGTAGTGTTGCTGTGTCCGTATGGTGGATCCCACGCGAGATCTAGCGTAGAGTTCTTGAGGTGCAGCGGTGATCGGAGATGGAGCCGTGGCTGGGATGATAACTTGATTGGATGTAGGTATAGCTCTGAAATGCTGCAGGTGCATTTGCTGTTGATACTCCTGAGGAACTATCGGCATAATGTCTTGAAAGACTGCACGCACAGACGGCTGGGCTGCTGCCTGTGCCGACTCCACTGTGATACCGCTGTGTGCATGACTAACGGTCGGTTGACTATCCTCCATACCATTCAAATCGCTCAGAGTTCGTTTCAGTGATCCTGTCGAAGGGAAAGATGCATCCCTACTGAGCCTGTTGGACTTGGTATTCTCCGGTGCGTCTTGACTGGCCAGGGATTCGAAGCATGGTCGATGCGAAAGCCTCTTCAGCCTCGAAGGATGGACAATCGGTGGGGCCGGGACGAGACTCGAATTAATGTTGGAGAGGCGATGATCGACAATGTACATGTTGGCGGAAACGTGTCGTTCCGGAGAGACTTCGTATTCATTGTCTTGGTGCATTTGACCAAGTTTGAACTGTGCTGCTAAACGGATCGAGTTTGATTTCTGCAATGCCCAAGTAATGAATTTACCACGTTGCTCTGGAGTCAAAACGCCAAGAGTCGATTCCTCTCTCTGCTTAGCTACCTCATGCATCCCACTGATGGCAGTTTGCATAGAATCGAGCACATTTTTGGATGCTGCCGCTGTATGTCTGCTAATCCATGTTTTGCTATCTGCCAGTATGGCTCTTTGTGTGTTTCGGACCCGATCTTCCTGTTCGTAGGATAATCCAATCTCGTGGCATAAAAGTGGCCACATACCCTCTGACGGTCCAGCTCTGTACATTCCATTATTCAAGAGCTACAAAGTAGGTTGAGTTATTTATTGAGAAGAGACAAGATGGGGTTAGAAAAACCGTCCACTAGTCAAAGTAGCCACATTCCAAACAAGTGCCAACTATATACTCCAGCATACACAATACTCACCCGTTCACCAATCCTAGCAGCACTCAATCTCTCACTATTCCCCCTCCCTCCCCTCCAAAACCCCTCTCTCTGCAACAATAACCACAGTATAAACTTGGATTCTTTCGATATAACCAAGGAAGAGAGGTAGGCATGTTGAAATGTGTATATTGTTTGGAGGACGGGTGGGATGCGTGTTTTTGGTTCATTTAGGATTCTTTGATTGTTGTTAATGTTGTTGGTGGATGATGATGGTAGAGTAGATTGTATATTGTGTTTAATTCCTGCATTTTGACTGATTTGAATTCCACCCATTGCACCAGTGGAAATATTGTTGTTGGTGCTGTTGCCAGTGCTGCCACTACTGAAACGACTCTTGACATCTTTCAAAAAGTTCAAAACGTAAGCAACCCTCTCTTGATCCATTTGAGCACTCATACTATGAACTTTGGCCTCCAATTCTTCGAGGTAGGCCTTGCGTCGTTTTCTGCTGAGACGGGCCGATTCACGATTGCGTTCTAGTCGCTTGATGCGACGATTTTGATCTGTTGGTGCTGTTGTTGTTGATCCTGCAGACGCTGCTGTTGTTGATGTTGCTCCTATGGATGTTGCGGGATAGTTTGGAGCTGCAGTTGTAGAGAAAGTAGTAGCAGTAGCAGTGTTGGCGGTTGTCGTAGCAGAAGCAGCAGCATAACTGGCAGAAGCAGATCTAGCTCTGCCATGACCACCCTGATGATGCTGATGAGCAAACATGACACCACTATCCGGAGTAAGATTTTGATAAACCGTACTAGAATCAGCCGTTTGAGTGGATGCAAAACTACCATGACTTGGATGAGACGATGCCAAACTTGACGAGGATGGTTTGGATGCAACAATGTGAGATGTAAAGTTAACGGGTATGAAAGATGTTCCCCCCTCGGCAGATGTTGCGTATTGTTGCTGCTGATGCTGTTGCTGTGGTAACGGGAGTGAATAGAAAGAAGAATTCGGAGAGGAAGAGAAGTTTCAGCGAGTGAGTTTTGATGGATTAAAATGCATCATTAATCAATGATTGAAGTGTAACAGTAAAGAGGGAACAAGTCAACCAAAACAGAGACACAGAAGCCTGAGTATATCTCAATCAATAGAGAACACAAAGGCAACAAGATAAGCATCCCAAACTAAAGCCATAACACTCAATTCCAAGCCTAACCTTCACTGCCCATCGCAGTATCTACATGAAAGGGGTTGATTCTGCCTCAACTAAATACTTCAGAGTTGATCGTATAAAGCAATACACCAAATGAAACCTGATCGGTTATACTCATCCAATATTGACAGATTACAACATCAACACAGTTGAATTTAGCATCCACAATGGCAAATCTACTGAAGTTTCAGCATCCATCTTGGAATGGCCCCATCTCTCTATCTTTCTCCCAAGTCATGAGTACAAAGGCCTCAGACTTGTTTATCACACACAAACCTACTCGACTAGCGATGGCGCACTAGCGAACAGACGATTGGTTCTGCACTGCCCAACAGCACAGCAATAATAAGCCTGCACTTCCAACTTCCAACAGCATCACTACAGCGCACACACTGAACTCACCGCATCGCTATTCCCCTCCATCCATCTCAGATCCTTAATCTTCTTACCACCACCACCACCATCCTCGTCATGATCATCTACCTCATCGAAGTCCAGAGGAGAAGGCACCGACGAAGGCGGCAACAACGAAGAAGGCGACAGCGGCAGCAACGACAATCGATGATCGTCATCGTTGGGGGCGGGAGAGGGGGGGATTCCCGCCATTGGATTGGGTACGCTGTTCATTTCATTCATTGCCGGCTACAGATATCAATATTGCGATAAGTAGGAGGCAGGAGCAGATGGTGCTATTGTGAGAGGCTGTATTGTGCACTGGGCGTGTAACGTAGATAGGAGCTCTCTACATCGTTGCTGGGGAGGCCGCCATCGTTAGTGTTGTCGTTATTGCGTTCTCACCTCGAAGAAAGATCCGTTGAGTGCGAAGTTCGAGGGTTTTACTTTAGCAAACACTTTCTCACTTTAAAGTGGGCAGTGACACAAACTTTATTCTTCAATTGAGGATGTAATGACTTAAAAAAATGGACTGAATGTCGACTATTTATATTCTACCGTCTATTAGAAGTACTCAGAAGCTGACGCACGACCAGAGCGAAAAAATCGAATGTATTCGATACTGATCTGATATGACGTCACAAGATACCGACTCTCACTCTCAGGCTTTGTACATTGCATACAGTATAGTATAAAGCCATACAGCATATATCATAATGAATGCATGCAGGAGAAAGCCATAGCTCTACTCCAAATCTACCTGGTGCAGCAGGTACCGTAAATCCTGGTACAAGACTCCTCTGTCATGTTATTATTGCACAAATAAGAGCTGGGCATTACCATTACAACAAGCTTCATTCTTACCATTAGAGGAAATTCAATTACAAAGGAATGTTCAAATGTCAACTATTTATATTGCAGCGTCTATGAAGAATAAGAAGCTTTGACACACTACCAAAGGGAAAAATTGAATGGGCCGTTACAAGAAACCTTTTTTGCATTGCATGCAGCATACAAGTAGATAATGCAATACAAAATCATCTGAGATACAAAATTCGGCACAAAAGATGAGAGATGAGAGGAGGACACTTCATGTTCATCTGTGATCATATCAATATCACTTATCAATATCAGGGTTTTCAAGCGACAAATATTATATTGTTGAAATGCCATGCTTGGAGCAAGTAATATGTAATGGAATTTGACATCTGTCCTCTCGAAAATCTGTTGTCATATTTTCCTCCCTCCATGGACCAAAGCTGTTTGACGACTGATCATAATCACAATTGATCAGGATGGCTAACATTATATTATTGCTCCTCTGCTTGTGTAGTCTGTTGCCTGTCTATAGAGACGAAGATAATTTTTGTATTAATCCAAATTAATCAAGTTTGATTCAACACGTCTGATTCAACACGTCTCACAGAGTCACTACAAGGCTAAATAAAAGATACTGGCACATTTTCGACATAAAGAAAAATCCAAGAAATCCTATTCACGAAGTATAGACTTCACGTACAACGGTGGTGCTTTTGCGGTACGAATCACACTTGAATTACAGTTCTGTTTCAATTGCACAGAGTATCTTTAGCGCAAAAACAGTACGCACCGTGTGCAAGTTGCTTGAGAACCTGTACATCTAAAAGTGTAGCGACTCCAATTGCTAGATCTATTACCATCATACACTAAAGCACAACAGCATGAACCCTTCCCATAGAAGGTTAGGGAAATGGGTGGTAAAAATAAAATCTTGTCTTTTTCACATTATCTCGTCCATT
>JALLPI010001005.1:0-12815 GCA_036939935.1 Cyclotella atomus
AGAAACAAATGCAGCATGGTGAACGCCATGATATTTGTATGCTATTGAGTACTAGACCCGTTGTCGACCAACTCTTTGCCCCTTTAGTTTATTGTATCACTTGATGGAATTTTCTAGATAGGTTTAAACAATAAAACAGGAAACTTCAATCATAGTATGGCTATCCTTCGGTGGGAGTTTTATGTATTTTTCAAAGTATCCCGATTTATACCCTACGATATTCAGATGGAGATTGAATATGATATGCAATTACTGAAACGTGATAAAGTTGATATCATTGTGAGGAACGATTTCTTGGAGTAAAAGTAAAAAAATGTATTCATATCAAGCATCAGCAAGGAAGGGGAATGGATATGATGATTAGGACGAGTGGTACGACGTGCTCCAGGGGAAAATGCACCGGCCAACAAATTCTTCTGGATTTCATTCCATAATATTCTTAATTTGTAGGTGGCTCGGCGTTAAGGGTTAAAACTTATCAAATATGCAAGTCATCAAAGTTCACTTTTATTAGGTATTGATCATGCCGACGCACGAGCGATCGGGTGTAAAACGGTCCAGTTTTCTGTTCGTCGATTCATAGTTGTTCCATTTCCCACAATCAATTACAGGGATACAGATTCTGATCAAATGTTGATTGCTTTGTCGATTGTACTAATCATCTTGCCGACAAAACTCTTTGCGTTCGTGGTCATAGAGTTGCAGATGAACACGGTACATATCCTCCGGACTTTTCAATTGATGGAATGCTACAGATGAAGGTGATACCGAATCCAAACCAATCTTTGAGGAATTGTACTTATGCACTGAGGCTTGCCAAGCTCGCTGTTTTTGGAGCAGACTTGGTGGATCTAGAAGTTCCTTTGGACTGAAGTGGTGGTAGCGCTCTCGTCCAGTATGGTCTCGTGAATCAAACGGCTTGATCGAATGCTTCCAAAAGCTCATCCCTATAAATAGATCCTCCTTCAAGACAAGAAGAGCACTTGAGTTTTATCAGTCTTTGGCTCTCTAAAAGAGTAAAAAAGTAGTTACTCACAGGACTCAAATCAACATCACTGAGATACGCAGGGAATATCTCGTTGACAAGAACGGCAAGAGCAGCACGGTTTAAGGTGTACCCAGAGCCACCGCCAGCATAATAAAAGTCTTTCCATGGTATACCTCCGATATCGTCTAACCACTCCTTCTTCCTTCCACTTAATAACCAGTAGGGTTGCATCCAGCCGCCAATATATAAGGGCTTACATTTGTCCAATTCTGAGAGGATGCGCTCGTCATTTGAGAGGTAGTTTCGGAGATTGTCAACAATGAGATAGGTGTCGTCTCCATTGATATGAAACCTTTGGTAGAGAGTAGAGAACAGACATGTTATGTAAATTAAATGATATCATATTATCAATGAATTACAAAAGTGAATACAATGTTTTAACGAACTCACCACTCATAATCATCAAAGAAATTATCATGAAGGTAAGCCAACATACTGCGAACTTTTTGCCATATAGAGTTGTAAGATCCTTCTGTTCCTATATGAGGAATGTGGATGTGTCCCGTGCTCTCTACAATACCTATTGATGTGGTTGCTGCCATGAAACCATCACATTTCTTAGCCCACGTCCTGGCAATTGCTTGTGTATTATTCGCATGTCCCGGATAGGTGTATATTGCGCAGAATATCTCACCACCCCGTCTTGATGGAGCATGAGCACTGCTTTTGATGTGCTCTGAAATCATTTGTAACAATTCTCCTTCACCACTGCCTCTGCTGTCAGCATCGATACTGTCGCATATTTCACTGACGACATGACTTTCAAGTGTAACGTTGAATTCAGCTTGATTCATCAGAAGCGCCTTCGCGTCATGGACAAAAGGAAGTCCATTGGAATCTCGAGCACCAATATGTGGATGTGATAAACTATCATGCCTTTTAGTGCTGATGAGACATTTAATTTTGGGCTCATGCGATGATATATTATCAGTATAGACAGATCCCCAACTGTGCGGTGGGTCTATTTTTTGATTATTTTGGTGGATTAAGAAAAGGACGGTGGAGGCAATAGCAATAATTGCCCGCCTCATGAAAGATATCCTGATTGGTGACACCATTGTTGTGGTGCTATGGTTGGAGGTTTCGGCCGATACGCACGGTGTGGTGGGTGAGATGTTGAGGAGCAAGAGTAATGCATATCGTAGTATGGCGGGCGCGCGCGAACGCGAAGAAATCCAATCCAACAACGCAAGCAAAGAAGTAAGGATTTCAATCATGCTGAAGAAGTAGTCTGCTGAGGTATTTCTAATCTATTGTATGAAGTGAAAAGTAGACAGAGCAAAATTGCAATCACTCTCGCTTTTCATAACTTAAGTGAAACAACCACACTTTGTATCAAAGTCATAGATATTGATAAGGATATGCCCATCATGGAAATTCTATTCAAAGAATTTCACCTCCTTATAAAAAGCCAGTAATGACAGCAGATTGACGTTTAACATAGAATAAACTGGATTCACAAAATGGACATTGTCCCAGTATAAATCTGATGGTACCATTCCTGTCCAGCTGACATTGAGGCAGAGATACGCAAGAGCACACAATCGACCCCGGTTTTCATCTGGTGTATTAAGTCTGCGTTTCTTTGTGACAGTGGTAGTTTTGTATACACTGATGATCCCACAGCGTCTTAAACTTGAGGTCATCTGCAGTTGTGTGTCAAGTTGAGACAGATCCGAGTCGTCCCACAAGCCTGAGTTCCAAATGAACGCAGATGGCCTGGGTGTCATATTACACACAAAATTTTGAACAGTTTCCACCCAATCCCAACTGTCAATGATTGAGACATTCTCTTGGTGAGTCACGAGCTCATGCTTGTTGTGTATCTCTGAAATATGCCATGATGTCTTGAATGGGCGATAACCAAATTTTTGCAAGTAAGTGACTGTATTGTTACGTTCTGTGTCGAGAAAGTATCGATTTTCGGTGACGATAGCATGATTAGTTTTCCCTTCATTCATAAAGCAGTCACAATTCTCAAAAGGTTCGAGAATGGAATTTGTAAAGTTGTAGAATGTATTCCAGTCTGCGTGTGTCTTTTGTATCACCATGTTTGGTCTGTCATTGTTAGATATCCAAGTTCCATTGTGTGATAAGAAGTAGACTAGGTCAAGGTATTGATATCGTGTAAGTGAGTCCCCCATGAAAACAATGTTGAGATTATTTGGTACCGGTATGCTGAAATCAACCTGGTGCAGGAGATCATCATACGATGATATATTATTAGTACTTCTTGGAAATGCGTGCTGATAGACAGATCTCCGATGAAAGCTGTGCGGTGGGTGTGCCGAATATCCTGGAGCGATTGTTGGATTATCTTGGCGGATGAAGAAAAGGACGGTGAAGGCAACGGAAATAATTGCCCGTCTCAAGGAAGATAGCCTGATTGGTGACACCAATAGCCTGATTGGTGACACCATTGTTGTCTGTGCTAACAGCTCGATGTGCACGATAATGGTGCGATAATATATACCACGATGTGAGAAAGCGATAATGGATTTGGACGTGAGAGCACATGAACATCATGACTCACATCCCGCGATAATCCCACAACAAAATAGTACTAGAGCTGCGTGCCGTTGCGTTGCTGCTAGAATATTATTATGGTAACTGCAACTCTCGGCGATGAAGTCTCTACTAAGATAGTTGGTCGGTGGTCAAAATGTCTCTCTTGCAACTGAAAGTGAGGTATTTGCACTGACATTATAATGAAGTTACCTCTCGTACCAGTACAAATACAACCATTAATTTAGGCCACCTACTCTATCTATCCGAGACAATACGCTCAACAATCATGGAGGAAGGCTCACACGTCTGGCTCCGCACCGACAAATCCCAATGGGGATGGGTTCCCGCCCGCATTGTCAAGAAGGAAATGGTTTGTCAAGCAGCAGACAAAGATGACGACGATGAAGATACCTCCGGCCAACAAGTCCTCCAGCTAACTCTAGTCGACGACTTTGCCTCCCTCTCGCCCAATGAACAATACTTCAACGTTCTCTCCTCCACCAGCGGGTACGGCCGTCAAATCTCGGGAATGCTCGAGCAGCAGCAGAAATCGTCCTCTCCATCCTCCTTCTCTACCCAAATCACAATGAGCCTAAATCAATCCCACAATGATCATCCCGACATCAAACTCCGTAACATGCCGGCTTCTCACTCCTCCGCCTCCCTTTTGTTTGCATCCTCTGCATCCAATCCGCCCACGATAATTCACGACACCATCACCGGAGGAGTAGATGATCTCATTGGTTTAACACATCTCCACGAACCGGCGATATTGCACGCCTTGCGATTGCGATATGCAGCAGATATCATCTATACTTCCACCGGCCCAATATTACTGGCAATCAATCCATTCAAGAGCATGGAGGGGGTGTATTGCGATACCTTGATGGGGCTGTATCGCAGGCAAGGGGAGGAGAAACTAAGTAGTATCGGCATTATAGGTGGTAACAGCAGAAGTATGCCCACAAGTCCCACCAGTAACCCCACAAGTCCCAGACATACCAATGGAGATATAACAGACAATAACGGCACCCCCATCCCATCCATCTACCTAAACCGTCCCAACAACGGTAAATTACCCCCGCACGTCTATCAAACTGCCGATGATGCCTATCGATCCATGATGCGGGGTATTGAAATGGAATCCTTCCTCAAACGATCCAAAGGACGTGGTGGCAAAAACAAAAGCGGCAAAGAGATGATGGAAATGCCAACAAATCAATCGATACTAGTATCTGGAGAATCCGGTGCGGGAAAAACAGTCACTACAAAAATTGTATTGAATTATTTTGCCGTGCTGAGTCGTAAATTGCACGAGGAGTTGGAGATGAAGAATGAAATATTGCAATCCACACATTCTGGCAATGGCAGTAAAAAGGACTCGGCATCCATAGAACAACAAGTATTACAATCAAACCCCATCCTAGAAGCATTTGGCAATGCACGAACCATGAGAAATGACAACTCCTCCAGATTCGGCAAATATATTAATATAGCCTTTAGCTCGCGGGGTATACTGGAACGTGCCTCCATCGACACTTATTTATTAGAAAAGGTGCGATTGATCCATCAATCTTCGGGTGAACGGAATTTCCACGTCTTTTACCAGTTTTTACAGCATGCTTCGGCCGCCGAACGGAATGAGTTGCATTTGAATTCGTTGCAGGCTCAAGATTTTATATTGACCAATCAGAGTGAAACGTATGATAGGAGGGATGGAATTGAAGATGTGGATATGCATCAAGAGATGGTGGAGGCTATGCATGTTATGAATTTTGGAGAAGAGACGGTACGGGAGTTGATGAGATTGATTGTGGCTATTTTGTTTGCGGGGAATATGAAGTTTGTTTCGGAGAGTAGTGGTGGTGGTTCGAATTCTTTTTCGGAGTCGTGTCTTTTGGAGGAAGATGAGGCATCGGTGGCAGTGGCCGAATTGCTCGGTGTTTCGTTTGATAAGTTGGCGGCGGCTCTGACGACCAAGGTTCTTTTTGCTAGGGGTGATATTATTCATAAGGGGTTGGATGTGAATCAGTCGGAGAAGGCGAATGAGGCTTTGATTAAGAGCTTGTATGGTGCTGCTTTTGATTTTATTACGGAGAAGATTAATTTGAGCATTACTGCCGGGAGTGGTGGTGAAATGGGAGTGGTGGGAAATGGTGTGAGGCCAAGTTTGAGTAGAAGTGCAAGTGCATCTTCTAGTTTAGGTGCTTCGATTGTTCCTCCTGGGGGTGCTAGTATCGGTGTTTTAGGAAAGTGGTTTATTGCTGTTGACTTTTCTGAGCTACAATCAATATATCATGTCACTGACTGTCGTCTTCTCCTCCTCTGCAGATATTTTTGGCTTTGAAACATTTGAAGTGAACAATTTCGAGCAGTTATGCATCAATTACACAAATGAAACATTGCAGCAGCAGTTCAACAAGTTTGTATTCAAGTTAGAGCAGCAAGAGTATGAACGTGAAGGGATTCTTTGGTAAGAAATGTTGCTACATATTGTGCATGAGCAAAATAATACAAGCAAATCTCAATCTTGTGATCTTCCACCTCAGGAAATTTATCCCCTTCCCTGATAATCAAGTGGTTCTTGATCTAATAGACAAACCTCGCACTGGTATACTCCAACTCTTAGATGAACAATGCATGGTCAATTGGGGTTCCGACGACAAATTTAGTTCGAATCTGTATACCAACTGCGAGAGACATGATAGATTCAGCGTAGGCTCGGCGCAAAGGGTCAGGAAGCAATTTTCCGTTGAGCATTACGCCGGTTATGTCGAATACACTGTTGAAAACTGGCTTGAGAAGAATAAGGATCAATTACCGGCAGCGAGTGTAGAGCTGCTGGAGAGTTCTGAGTTTGAACTAATTGGCCAAATCAAGGTGAGTTTTCGTGTGTCCGATGTTTGCATTCATATTTCGCCAGAACTAATATTGCGTTGTCAGAAATATGTGCGTTCGGAAGGGTCAAAGATCACATCTAAAACTCTTGGGAAGCAATTCTCCGAGTCTCTAAAGATATTACGCACCCGCATTGATACGACAGTTCCTCATTATGTGAGTATAATCAATGCATCTGCTTTGTTTTGCTTAAGCAGATCAACCTGGCTCACTTGTCTATCTGTTTTATCTAAGGTCCGTTGTTTGAAGCCTAATGACGAACTTGCACCTGACAGTTTTGATCCAAAGCAAATTGTAGAGCAACTGAGATATTGCGGTGTTTTAGAGGCAGTAAGAGTTTCTCGAGCAGGCTATCCAACTCGATATCCTCATGATGTGTAAGACATGTCTTGCTGATGTTTGATCTGACGCTACACAACTCATGTTGCTAACAATTTTGTTAACTCGTTCATATCCACCAGTTTCATGTCTCGGTATTACATGCTTTGTCCCAATCGTTCGATTGACGCTGGAAATTTGTCACCTTATCACGATGAATCAACGGGCAATCTATCAGAAGAGCAGAAACAGTTGAAACGTCTTGTATCGAGAGTAGCATCTGATGTGTGGAGGCTGGAGCACGAATCCCACCAGCGCGAACTTAATGCAGAGCGACGTCATCTGCATGATAAAGCCCCAGAAATACAACAACAGCCTTCGGATCTTGAAACCGAAAATGCTTTGGCCCGACCTGAAACAATGGATGAATTTCTTAGGCTTGATTTCTCCTCGCGGTGTGCTGTTGCCGGATTACAACTCGGTCAGACAAAGGTCTTTCTACGCCGAGACGCCTTCGACTTCCTCGAGGCGATTCGTAATCAGAAGTTTGGCAAGACGGTGACGAAGATAGCAACAGCATGGAGAAGGCATTACACCCGACAATATTACTTCTACTCTCTATCATGCGTTGTTCGCATTCAGTGTCTGTTTCGCAAAGCTCGTGCACGTGTGCAAACAAATGAGCTCATGAAAGCCTTCAAAGAATATCTGAGATTGAAAGAGGCTTCCCGAAAGATCTCACGTTGCTATAGAAATCATTATGCTCTCAATAGAGAGGGAGCAGAGTTACGTGAAAAGAAACAAGCTATAGTCAAAATTCAGGGTACCATTCGTGGCCGTCTTGCTCGCCGTGAAGTCTTTGTAACTATAGCATGTATCGTAAAGATGCAGTCGATACTGCGAACGATTAGACGCCGAAAGATTTATGAGCAGGAAAGGGTTGCAATCATCAAGATGCAGTGCTTTGCCCGGATAGTCATTGCCAAGTATTGCAAGGAAGAAGCGATCAGAGTTCGAGCTGCTACAAGAATTGCATCAGTGGCTAGAATGAGAAGCTGCGCATTAGAGTACAGAAGACAGCGGGCAGCTGCATCTCAAATAAAGATTGCTTATCGACAACACCTCTACCAGGAGCGTTTGCTCTACGGGACGTTTCTTAAACGTTATTATATGCTGGGCGACCCAGAGGACTTCAAAAAGAAGCCCAAATCAGATAGAAAAAAGAAGATCATGCTTGCCAGGCATAGAAATGCTATCATCAATGAAAAGCGGCAAGAGTTGGTCAAGCTGGTCAACAAGCTCTCACTGGATACTTGGCAGCCGGGCATGTTTGAGTCCTTTTCGAAAGCAAAGAAGCAAGATGCACCGCAAGCGTTGATATCCTTCGCGGTTGGTCTCATCTGCCCACCTCCTGCAATCCTGCGTGAGCTTACCCCCATCCCCCAAAGCAAGGAGGAATATCTTTCGAGGGATTTGTCGTCTAGGTACTGCCTTGCTGGTATGCAGCTGTCAAATGGTTTTGTTTTCATGCGGACAAAGACCTATGCTCATTTAGAAACTACAAGAAACGAGCTCGTTGCCGGATCATCTGCCAAGATTCAATCTGCTGCTCGTAGAAAGCTGGTTGTCGAGGATTTGAAGAAAATGAAGTCTGCTGCTGTCAAAGTTCAGAGTATACTGCGAATGGTTTTTGCTAAGAAAAAGCTGGTCCCTATGCGGAACGAATTTGCTGCCACGCTGATTCAAAGTGTATGGAGAATGTCTGCAACAAAAAAGAGTGTCTGGAATCAGTATTGGTCAACTCAGACCGCAGAATTGTTTGGATACATTGGCGAAGACAATTGGTACATGGTTGAGAAAATGATTCACAAGAATCCGCTATTGGTGGAAGAGGAAAATCCATCGACTGGAGAGTTGCCGCTTCACAAAATTGTTGAACGAGAAACATCTTGGACTTTGCTGATTGACATGGTCCTTACTCTCTACCCGAAGGCCGTTGTTCACAAAGACAACGATGGGGCACTTCCAATTCACCATGCAGCCAAAGCGGATAATCTCACTGCTCTCGAGGTCATTTACGAATCATACAAAAACGGAGCAAAAGATGTCGATGGGCATGGCCGCTTGCCAATTCATGTAGCCGCAATCCATGGCTCTATTGAAGCGGTTAAATATCTCACAATGAAAGCCCCTGAAGGTGCTAGTAGCTTCGTACTCCCTGGGTCAGACTCTGGCGGTAGTCTTCCATTGCATCTGGCATGCAAGAACTACTCTTCAGTTGGACTCGTCACCGCTCTACTCCGTAGTCCTCGTCATTTCTCACTTGCGGGATGTACGGATGAGAATGGTGAGCTCCCGTTGCACTTGTTACTTCGTGGAGGAGCAGCCGTGGATGTGTCGGCGGTAAAAACAGTGCTTACTTGTCACCTAAATGCGATTTCTACTCGCGATCAGTCTGGAGATGTAAGTTCAAAGACTTTGCTTATTTCAATACTCATGAACTGACTGATCTAACATGACTCTGGTTGTTGTGTAGATACCGCTGCACATTGCTCTCAAGAGTCGCTGCAAAGCAGAAGTGATTAAGACGCTACTTGAACACTTTCCTGGCTCGTGTGTTATCATGGACGGCCAAGGACAGAGCCCATTGCACTTGGCACTTTCAAATTCTGCCGAGGATGTGACTAGCCTCGCTCTGCTCAATCATGCACCTCGGGTAAGTGAACTCTTCTTCTATCAATTCTTAACTGTTGTGCACGAGCCAACGCAATTCTTTTCCATTCATAGCTGGTCACATTTGTAGATCAAGAGTCTGGAAAGTTGCCAATTCAAGTTGCAACAGAGAATGACCTTTCACTCTTTATTGTTTACAAGCTATTGAAGAGAGACATGCCAATTGATCTCAATGAAAAGGTCCAAGTTCGTCTTATCCCGCACTACTTCTCGTGGAATCATATTATGGTCAGTGTTGGAGACAGGTACTATCAGGTAGTCAGTAAGATACTGCAGCAATGCACACAGCCACAAGTGCTTGCGTTGGCACACGTGGAGGATGTAGATGGAAATATTGCTCTTGCGAGTGCAACACCAATTTGCCGACATGAGGTTCGAGTTATGCTCAGGTTATTCAATACTCTCGAGCTTGTAAAGCAACGTCCCGCCTTCACAAACGCAGCGAGTTCTACTGAGATATTCTACGCATTGCGATTTGAACCACCTCCAGAACAGAGTGACCTATTCCGCGTTGACTACGAAAGTAAATCATCTGAAGCTGTTGACTACACAGAGGATTGGGACGATGACATGTCTCAAATGTCAGAATCATCTGATCACGGAAAAAGGAATGGCTCGACTGATCTCAGCCTGAGTGTTCCTGAAAAGTTAAAGGTTATTCGCAGTGAAAAGGGGCAGCATGTAATTGCCAAGATCACCCCAAGATCAGATATCGTGGAAAGAGAACTCAAGATTCGAAAAGAGTTTAATTTGTCAAGACATTACGTCCCTTCTGTCATTAGTGTTCACCATACAGTTCATCACGGCGCATACCAAAATGCCAGTGCTGAGCCTGCGTATTGCATCACGATGGAAGGTGCCGATGCTACAGTTGAGCATCTGATGCTAGATTTAAGAAGATCAGGCAAAGCATTCCCTTCAAATGAGCTGAAACGAGTTGCCATGTCTTTGCTTCATCTACACGAAAATGGTCTTGTGCACACTGACTTTGGACCTCATAGTGTTGGTGAGTGAGGTGTAGCACATTGTTGTCTCTTTTCTACGCATGCACTCACACTAATACTCATGTATCTTTACAGGTAAATTCGGCCCTCTCTTCAAAATGCTCGGTGTAGGAGGATGTGTCCGTGTTGGCGGTGCAACCGACCCCAAGCATGGAATCTATCACCCTCCGGAGGCAGTCCTGTTGGAAATGGTCAACGTCGATGGGAAGGAGAGGAAAACTGCTCGAGTCGTCTCCATAACTGCTAAACTGTCACATGACATTTGGGCATTTGGCAATATGGTCTACGAGGCTGTAGCAGGTGTGCCTCTATCTGCCTATTCTCACCGTGGCCATCGAGTAAAGTCATCAAATCTAGCTAAACTTGCACGTTGGGACGAGGCCAGTCTGAAGAGGGCTCTGCGACACATTGATGAGGAAGATACTCTGGCAAGAGATGTTGTCAGCAAACTGTTAAATCCCGATCCATCCCAGCGCTTTCAGTCTATAAGAGATGTAATTGCGGACCCTTTCTTCAATACTGATGCTGGTGATAGGAAGATCAAGAAGGCAACACAGGATAAAGCAGAATGAACTTAAGCTTATCTACTTAACAGAGTAAAATAAATAGCTCCAACAACGGAACCTTAGTCCATGACCAAAAGCATTACTCTTGGCTTAACGTGATCAACATACTTCTTATTCATCACAAAAGTTACAACCATTGGACATATGTATCTGAAGTGAATTCACTTTGCCACACTGTCAGTTGTTAACTGAGTACAATAGCAAGTCAATGACACCAAGGATCGATTTCAGTTTGACTCTCTTCTATTGTTACTTATAAAATCTAAATTATACATCAGATAAGTATGTGCCCCACAAGTATGATTCTCCCAAACGATTCAAAGCCCAGGCAATACACCTGAGCCATGATACATAATAAGCAGCCCCGACAAAACTTCTTACAGATTCAAACCCCAAAACAAACTCGACAACACCACAGCCCCGGCTGCAACAACCCCCGTAACCCTCCCAACCCCACCATTCGACTTCAACCCAACCGTACCAGTCCCAACCCAAGTCCCCAAATCAGGCAACCCATTCAAATCCCCACTCGCCTTACAAGCCTTGGCCTGATCACAAACAG
This sequence comes from Cyclotella atomus, assembly GCA_036939935.1. Lineage (NCBI taxonomy): Eukaryota > Bacillariophyta > Thalassiosirophyceae > Thalassiosirales > Thalassiosiraceae > Cyclotella > Cyclotella atomus. The sequence continues at coordinate 11,638 of JALLPI010001005.1, forward strand.
TCGCCAACTCGGTCTCATCGCATCCAAAAAACGGTTTCTTATCGCTCCCCCCATCTGCATCCGGCACTACATTCATACACTCCTCTCCCTCCAAACGACTACAATATAGATCATAAAAAGCACAATCGCACTGATTCTGTCGAAATCCTTCACCGAGACAACTCACGAAAGGACAATAGACAGTTTGATATACGGCAATGTATCCTTCGTAGACACAGTCGCCAAGTTTGCCTTGAACGCATACGTTTTGGAGTTCGGTGGTGCAGTCTTCGAGAGAGCCGCCTTGGTCGGCGCAGTCGCAGAGTTCGGTGGGGCATGTGTCGCGGGGGCAGTAGTAGGAGTAGTTGTCTTCGAGGAAGCGGGGTGTGTCTGAGAGGATGCCCAGGTCGGACGATTGAGATTGGAGTTGACGAGATGCGTGTTTGTCTTTGAAGCGTTGGAGGAGACGGTGGGCTTTGGTGGTGGTTGGGGCTGTGTTGGATGAGGAGGTGGCGAGGTCGACGCTGGAGGAGAGGGCCGAGGTGGGAAGGAGGGGTGTGGCGAGGAGTGATGATGCTAGTTGGATTTTCATTGTTTTGTATCGGATGGAAGTTGATTTGTAGGTGATTCAATTGTGAAGAGTTGTGGATGTAGATCGATCTGAATTATGAACTGATGAACGTTGTTCGTTCGCTTGGATTATGAGGCCTGGGGCCTGATTTGCTTTGTTTGGTGAATGGTCTTCTCATTCAATCGATCTTGCATGGTTTTCATCCGCATCGATCAGTTCGAAATGTTCGTGGTGAAATCTTTCATGTGGGTGCCGGTGGAGTGTCACTGAAAAATGCATAAATAGAGAAAAATTTGGCGGGAGCGCGAAAATTTGAATAGAGTTTTCCTCCTTTCCTACAAAAGTGATTCAAAGATAGATTTGCAAAGATACCAGCTTTTTCTGCTCTCCTTCACCAACACAGAGCAATGGGTAGTAGTGTTTGCTATTCCTTTTCACTAATACTACACTAAAAAGAGTAACATACCACCTGTTTTCTCATGAGCAAGATTCTCTTTGCTGTCTCTTGTCTACTGTCTACATGAGTCCGACGATACAAACTTGGCAACTTGGTTGTTGGTTTCGGTCTGACCGACGCGCGCCAAAATGAAAAAGGACTCACTAGTCCCGTGTGATCAAGCCTACCTGA